>JAGDQP010046640.1:0-15243 GCA_022664845.1 Lepisma saccharinum
AAGGGTATACATTATATGCGTTTATTCTGTCTCCTGCCAATACGCTTGATGATAGTACTTGGGATGTTGTTAAAGATTCTCCTGTAAATTTAAAAATTGGATTTGCAAATCGACTTCAACATTCAATCACCTGTATTGTCTACGCACAATTCGATTCCCTGATCCAGATCGATAAAGATCGCAACATTTATACTGATAATGCTATTTAAAAACATACCTTTGCCAAATACCTCAAATCTATGACATCTATATAAGGTAGCAATAACATTGTATTCACCTCAGTCATTCGTGGGACGTCATGAAAAGAAGTATTGTGCAGTTCACAGCCTTTGACCAGGGAGATGGCGAGACGCAGGATCTTGTGGTTAAGGAGCTTGCCATTGTGGATCCCGATCAAAATACGTCGCAGTCGTGGATCTTCAAACCCCCATTTCCATTTACGGAGTTACCGATAGCCTTGAAGTATACCAACGATTACATCTCTACCCATACCATTGGACTTCACTGGGATGATGGTGATTTGGCCTATAGTGATCTTAAAACAATACTAATGATTTATACTCAGGCCAGTTCAGTGTTGTGTACCTACGGAGAAACACGCCAACATTTTCTCCAACGCCTTCTTGGCCGGCCTGTAATTAACATAGAAGATCTCCAGTGTCCTAAATATATAGATTTATGTTTTCCTGTATCTTCGTGTGTACATCCACGACATCAGTTTGAAAAGTATCGATGTGCAGTGCGGGAAGCTAAAGCGTATGGACAGTACCTAAAATACTTGGACTTATCTCGTTATATCCTTCCCAAGCGTTGTCCTACGTATATTCCAACACCGATTATCGACTCAGATGTGGACTCATAACATCATTGAAACTATTCTTTATGATTGTCTAAGTTCAACGGTATTCAGTGGTGTATATGCCATAGATACTCTTCCTGTGCAAGTAAAACACCCAGCCGCATTAATAATAAATTTAAGTCCTTCCAATAGTGGCGGCAGTCATTGGGTGTGCGTATATATTAATGAAAAAAGAATCGCCGATTATTTTGATAGTCTAGGAAATTCACCTCCTAGACCCATTGTGAAATTCTTACAAAGAAACTGTAATTATTATTATGTAAATAGTGTCCAGTACCAGCATGACCAGTCTGTCTTATGCGGACTGTTTTGTATTGTATACATTTACTTTAAAGTCCGTAATCAAAATGTATTGAATAAATTTCATAAAACCAACTTAAAACAAAATGATCATCTGGTACTCAACTATGTCAGAAAAATCAAAGCAAAAAATCAAAAATGTAAATAACTTTTCCATGTACCATGTAGTAGAGTAGTTTATTTGTAATAAAAACCTTTTACCTCTAATTTATTTTGGGTTTCATTTCATGAAATAAAAAGCAAACACCATATCCTTGTAGTATAGATTTATTATCATGCAAGTACAATTTTACAAATGAATTGTAGATATACCATCCATCACTTTTGATGCTTGTATCTTTAACCAAAATTGTAGTTGCATACAATTACGCAGTGCGCATGCATATTCGTGCACTGGCTGGTGGTAATTACAACATGAAGTATTGAGTTTGAAACTTAATGCTCGTAAGGCAGGACATCCCTGATCTTCAACATTCACAATGTTTTCCATGTGGAATAGTTTCTGTAATAATGTCATCTTTTCACTACCTTTACAATAAAAGACAGAACCCATTTCACAACATTGTGAAACAATATGGCGGATGTGGGATATAGTATATCCATTCATAGTGTCCCAGTGTAATCCGTGCAAATTGCGAGTTAACCATTCGACTTGTCTCTGATATCCAACCGGTAAATCATAACTTTCACAAGGTAATTTTACCATACAATGAAATAATAGAGTTGCATCACATGCAACTAGACAAAATTCACGCATAATGTATTCATTCGCCGAAATTTTGAATCCCTGAAAATCAAGAATGTACTGCCTTGTGCTTAGTAAACCAGAACCAATAGGATTTTGTTGCTCAAGAATCACCGGTATTAACTGAGCAATACACTCTGGGTCTTTTATGAACTGATGACAAACTTTAAACAGTGTGTTTTTCCCAATATGAAAATGACCCTGTTGCTGAAAATGTTCATAATAGTCTTGAAAAATCTCCGAGTGATTAATATGAGTTTCGACATGTTGTGCGATTACTGTTCCTGTGTTCCATACATACATACACTCATGCACACTATGTAAATTACATTCACTACATTGAATTTGATTTTCTTTTAAATATGCACTTATAGTTTTCAAAATACACTTGTCCACTATATATTCGCCCTTACAATTCAAACACTGAGCCATAATTCACTACACCACAGGATCTTCACGGGGAGCACAGTCCTTGGCACGGAGTAATGTTACCATTTCCCAGGGACACGTTCTCAATATGTGACGAATGCCCCAGTCAAAGTTTTCCTTCAGCGTAACTCCTGCTGGATGTTTCTCCAAATACAAGTGAAATAGTGTTTGTACAGTCCCTGGATCTTTCAGTATTAATTTCGTACGTTCTTCATTCAGTCTATTTATCTCGTAAGCTGAGGTATTTGGAAATGTATAGCCTCCACGATGTTCAAAGCAGATATGATTGCATGGAGTAGTACAATTATTAAAGCACCCTTCACAGAGCATGGCATGGTCGGGAAACCAGTCCTCAATGACCGAGTATATGCAGGCTTCGTCCACCCAGCGCGGAGAGCATTTGCAGGGCTCCTCGGCGGGCGGAGTAATAACAACTTCACTAGCACTTGCCTTCGACATAGTTACGTGGAGACTGACGACCCCATAAGCAACATATATGCGTTATCAGACCGGAAGAGTCGGGGGTGGCCGCTGTTTCCCACGGTCGGTCCCTTCAGGACCGGAAGCTTCATATGGTAGGGGTCACCAAAGGTCGTGAGAAACGTCAAAATTAAGATTAATGGGGCACAGGTGTTCAAATTTTGGTGGAAGGGGCTGGGAGAATCCAAGAAGTCTCTACTTCGCTGACTACGATCTCTTAGCGCCTTCCCATACAGTTCAAATGTGCGAACACGACCTAGTTCTCTTGGTGGCCGCTGTGGCGCTACTTACAGGCAATACAACCTACGATGCAGTCAGCTGATTTCTTGGCTGTAAACAGAGTTGTAAATGTTATAGACATGAACACAACAATGAATTTTTGTTTTGCTAACTACCCAACAAAAATGAAATTGTTTCTTAACCTCAATTTATTAAATAAAATTGAAATCAACGTATTCACAAGGAACACTACAAATAATTAGCTGTAAAAACAATCCTTTAGTAACGTATCAATTTACTTGATAGTGGCTTTCAAGGACTTATTTGTAGGGAAGGAAAGGGGGAGAAAATTTCCTGTCACCTCGTGTGATTTTCCTGGTACCTCACGTACCTGGTTTCCTATAGGACGAGAACACTTTTCACAAAATATTTATAAAACAATTCTTTCAACGGGCATATTACATCTCACAAGCAAGCTCCTTTTTTATAAGCGCAAACTATATTCAACATTATTCAGGTACCACTGATTTTTCGTGTTGCATGACCGCATCGCTGCTATCCAATGAGCTCTATATTTAGCCATACTGGATTGTTTAATCAATGTCAGTCAAAGTGAACACTTAAAACTCTATCGTCCACTTCCAGTCTAATCCAATATGGACCAGATTTTCAGTCCTAACCCAGCTTTTTATGCTTGTTATCGCTGTGTGACCCGTTTTTAATTCATATATTTATTTTTAAATTATGTGCAGCAACAGTGTCTGGGTAAAAGTGCTTGGGGAGGCTACAATATTACATCTGAAGAAGTCGGGAGCCCGACTGAAGTTTTTGACAGGTATAAAATAAAACGGTGAAGTTAGAAGGAAGCTAAGGTTGATTTAGGGGGTTTCAGTTCTCTATTGCCTGTCTGGCGCTGCCCTGGAGTATGAGGTACTGAAATACGCATGTAAATTAGTGATGAGCGCAAGAGTCTTGGTCTTGCAGTTTTGGTCCTGGTCTTGCATGCAAGACCAAGACCAAGACAAGGGATACCGATGCAAGACCAAGACCAAGACCACCTGCAAGACTCTTGCACACGCACTACTTGAATATTTTTAAAACGTGGAAAGGAAGGGGAAATCATTATAGCCTTCACTTGAATTTCTTTGGCTTCTGTAAAAATACCGCTGGAGTTAATTTGTTCCCAGTTGTGCAAACCGTGTGAGTGGATCTGAGAATCATGCCGCTGTTACTGTAGCATACTAAATTAAACGTACAATGTACACTACTGTACACTAAACTTACAATAGAAGGAAAAAGTTTCTGTTAAGGGCCAAGTAAAGCCAAGATCTCCGACAAGAGATGGCAGCACTATCTCCGTATGTGTCTAATGTATTTTTATCGTTGCATGAAATTTCAATCTAGCTCCTACAAATTCAATCCTGGAGAGTTCAAACTTTCAGGGAAGAAAGTTCATAAGTAATTCAAATTTTCTACCTATGCTGATTTTTCATTTTTTTTTCTTGTTCATTGTTGAAAGAGCTTTATTGTTATGGGCATAATAACAATGAAACGATTTCAACAATGAACAAGATAGAAATGAAAAATCGGCACGGATAGAACTCTTGAATTACTTATGAACTTTATTCCCTGAAAGTTTGAACTCTCTAAAATTGAATTTGTAGGAGCAACATTGAAATTTCGTGCAACGATAAAAATACATTAAGCACATACGGAGATAGTGCTGCCATCTCTTGTTGAAGATCTTAGCTTTACATTCTCCTTAAGGATAATTTGGATGAAGGGCAAAAGGAAGTCTGATGTTTTGGCTTTTCTGATGTTAGATTTGTCGTGGTATGATCTATTGATTCAGATAAAGGTGGATTATGGTCAGTTCGGAGTCTGTACTGATTTGTGTAACCAAGTCTTTGTGTTTGTTCTAAGCTACTAGTCGATTTTATTAAATGTGTGTTGATATGTGTTAATGAAAACTGAGTTCTGTTTTATGTGTTATACTACGGAGAATTGAGTCTAAATAAAACAACAGTTTTTGCAGCACACTTGGTAATTGTTCGTCACTTGTAGATAAAGTCGGGAGGAATATTACTAGATGTGGGCTAGGGTTTTGGATGCAACGCAAAAGTTACTTTAGAGTAAGCTAGTGGTAACAGGCGTGTGAGTTTGTATTGAGCAGGAGAAATGCTTCAAATTCAGCAGGTTTACTTAGATACATTTGTTCAACAGAAAATTATTGGTCCACAAACTCGTAAGTAATTTTACCGAGCCATCCTGGCTGAGGTTTTCTAGAGTTTTCTTCAGTCCCACCAGGCGAATGCTGGCATGGTACCTTAACTCAAAGCCCTGCCGCTAACTTTCCCATTGTTGTCAAAAGCCTTAGGCCATAGATGCCTGTTAGGCTAAAATCAATTCAAATTCAAATTTGTAAGTAATTATACTTTCTATGACTCTTCTGCCAGAGCTCGCTTGGGCCATGACTAGTCTCATTATCGTCAATTGTCTGGGTTTGTGGACATTAGTGCTTCTTAGACGAAAACAACAACACTAAGAAGGGAACCCTTTTTGCTGTTCAGCGAGTTTTGACTTCGGACATGTTTTTGGAGTTGGACCTTATTTGAAGCATATAGATAGCCAAAATAACACGCATAGACTCACACTGTCATATATTTGTGTCCCGAATAAGTCGAGTCGTGTAATTTGAGCGACTTTTAAGCAGTAAAATCAACCTTAAAGGTGAAACTTTATATTAACTAAATGAGTTATCAGATGCATTTCCGTAGGTACTTTTACGCGTAGAACACAAATTTCGCAAATTGAATGTTTTTTTATTTATTTATTTATTTAGTGACAACACAACAGGCAATGGCCTAATTATAGTGTTAAGCTTTACAAAGTAGTTGTACAGAGTTTATTGACAATTGTATCTCTAAATTCTTTAGGTGACATATAGCATACGTCCAGATCATTGTGAACTGTACAGAGTTGGTTATATATAGTACAAATTCTCCAGATTGGTGACCTCATTAAGATATTGGTTCTTGCCTTTTTACAGTGGAAGAAACCAGTATTATTAACAGTGGAAGAAACCAGTATTTTTATACAAACTCCAGTTTATCATCGAAAATGAACGAAATTCCATAGAAAGTAATGCCGTAAAGGAACAAAAATACAACTGTGGGAAAGAGGAAGAGGCAGGGGATTATAAATGCATAAGACATAATGGTTTCTAATACCTTTTTGGGGGCCTAGGGCGCTTCCAATCGCTAAACCACTGATCGACTACACGGTTTTTAAGAAAGAAGCAAAGCGCTGGAGCGAGCATAGAAAAAAAGCTGGTGCACCTCATGGAGATGCGTAGCAAAATCGTTCCGATGCCCAGCGGTTTCGCAATTTGGCGACCTCGGCAAGGCCTGGGGGCTCCGTTACGTTCTTAAAGTTAGTTCTTAAAAAAAACTAAATTTTACAATTATAACGTTTGTAATAAATATGTTGTAATTATAAGTACAATCAGAATTCGTTTGTTGAACTTAAAAACCTAAATAATAATAACGGACTTAACATTTGTTTGCATTTATTTTTAAATAAAAGAAGAAAACGCGAAATGATGGGGAACAAATTGATTGAATCACTTTTTAATGAAAAATCAAAGAAAGTGAAATCTGTTTAGATTGAAAACAATTCATTATGCTTTATTTCATTTTTAGAACTTGTTAATTCACTATAATTAGTATTATTGTTTAACTGTTTCATTTTAAAGTTTAATTTCGAATATTTATAAAAATAATCAAATCAGTTGCGTTTTCTCGTGCTTACCACAGATGTTTAAAATATTTAACTTTCAAAAAATTAATAGTAAGCGTGTATGTTAAGTAAGATATTTGAAACAAATATAAGATGTGACATGACAACACGAGAATTTATTTTGGTAAATATTTTGAAAAATGTTTACTGTTCTAATTATTAATTACAATTTTAGTTTATAATGTAGTTATGATAATGTTTGTATGGTAAGGGGCATTGAAAATGTACGTAAAGGAAAAAAGCACAGGAGAAACGAGAGTGTTGTAATTTTGTTCCGGAATTACATACTAAAGAAGAGAGGAAATGAAAAAAATGTACGTACGAAAGTAAAAATTCAAATTAAAAACAAACATGTCTTCAGTATTATTTAAAATGTCCACATTAAATAACCGTGTAGTCGATCATGGTTTAGCGATTGTAAGCGCCCTAGGCCCCCAAAAAGGTATTAGAAACCATTATTTTTTATGTATTTATAATCCCCTGGCCCCCTTCCCTTTTCCCACAGTTGTATTGTTGTTTCTTTACGGCATTACTTTCTATGAAATTTCGTTCATTTTCGATCATAAACTGGAGTTTGTATTAAAAACATTCAATTTGCGAACATTTTCATGGTGACATTTGTGTTCTACACGTAAAAGTACCTACCGAAATGCATCCGATAACTCATTTAGTTAATATAAAGTTTCACCTTTAAGGTTTAATTTACTGCTTAAAAGTCGCTAAAATTACATAACTCAACTTATTCGGGACAAAAATATATGACAGAGTGCGGGTCTGTGCGTGCTATTTTTGCTATCTATATGCTTCAAGGAAGGTCCGAGGTCAAAACTCCTGATCATCAAAAATAGTTCCCTTGTATGTTTTAGTTAAACACAATGTCCGTGTATGTTTGGTCTTCCTTTGGAACTTACCTGGAGCACGGAGAATGGTAAATAATTGGAACAGTGACTAGAAGATGACAGAGAGCACAATTCTATGAACTGTCACAAGGTAAGAACTTCAGTGTATAAGTTATTTTGGCCATCATTTTCGATAACCCATGATTGCAGTCTGTCAAAGCTGACGAAACATAGTTGTGTGCCTAAAACAGCAAGTAAACTAAAAGTAAAATAATAAAATGTTAGTGAAGTTCAAATTAAAGCGAAATTGAACTTCGGTAGTTATATTCTGTACACTTACATGAAGATAAACAATACATTAAAACTATTGACTATTGACGCATTAAGGCAGGCAATTATACAGTGGTACGCATCACAAGAAACAACGCAAGGATTTTACTTGCAACACGCTATGCAGGAGTTGCAAAAATTAAACAAATATCAACATACCATAGCGGGTGATATGAATAAGAAGAGGAAGGCGGAGGATAATTCCACTGTGACAAACATTAGTGACGCGCAAAAGCAAGTTTATTACGAGTTTAATTTGATAGACATGTTGCCTAATGATAGACATGTTGCCGGGGTCAGTTAATTTTATCAAAACTGCTTTTCTAGACTACGAGTAATTTACGTTTCTAACCCTTTCACAAATCATATCCATAGTGTCCACATAGAGTCCACATAGCTTTTACTATTCCCTATATCCGGTGTAAAAATTACGTATGAAACGTATATTTTTTTAAAAAGCAAGACTTGCAAGACTCTTGCATGCAGGACTAAGACTGGGCGTGCAAGACCAAGACCAGGGATACCGATGCAAGACCAAGACCAAGACCGCTACGGTCTTGGTCTTGGTCTTGCTTTTGCTCATCACTAATGTAAATAGCACATCCTGTAAATATTACCCTATAATTTCTTCCTCCCCGTTCGGTGGCAAATAAAACCTTACTTCCATTGATTGAACTGACATGACATCCTAAAGGAGCTGGAGAGCTTCTAAGTAAGGGACCTACAGTTTTTGGTAAAGTGAGATTCGATACACTCCGTTCATTGGACCTCGGCGGGAACTGAACCCTTGACCACACTCAGAAAGCGAGCGCGCTAGAATGACAGTACCTGAAAGCAGATAAGTAAAACATTTTAAAACTATTTCCGTAAATACTGTATTCTTTAAATGATATACGCCACATTTCCAAAATGTGTACTTAAATTTGTTTGGAATATTTTAAAGCATATTTCTGGTAGTAGCCATATTTCTAAAATATATGAATACTCTAGAAAAATAATATTTTATATTCAGATATGATTTTAAGATGTTTGGAAATATTCTTAAGTTATAAGATTTCCATTGTTTTAAGGTAACGAAAACCTTTTAACATTTCCAAAATATAAGAAAACATTACATAAATATATACATTTTTTGTGAGTTATATTAGATAAAAGAAGCTTTTAAGATGCGTGGGAAATACTAGTATTATGGACTCTTCTATGGTGTTAAACTATTGTTGAAATGTTTTAACAGTATATTTGGGAAATTAAATGTGACGCAGAAAATATCATGCTTCCTTATTTGGCACAGGGAATATTTTTAAAGCATTTGGAAAATATTTCTCTGCTGTGCGGGGAATAATGACTTCGCAATACTCAGTTACAATGTATGGCTTTCCTAAGTAGGATACTGCAAATATGAGGAAATTATTAAAAGAAGCAATACAACAGAAAAGTTCCCCATACATATTGGCCAGAAACTGATGACGCTTTCTTTACAAAATGTATTATCTATGCTAGTAATATTCTTTCGAGGGATAGCACATAGGTAACATTTGACACATTTCGTTTGTATATCAAGCTCCTAAGAGTTGAGTCGCATTTATTTAGGATGAGTATGTAATGAAACATGATTTGTACCTTGAACTCTTTCGAACTTCAAATTCCCAGAAAAGCAGTAGATGCTAGTGTCATTCTATATAGTCCTATATATGAGAAAGAAATACATAATAAGTATATTGCGAAGATATAGGCATCGTGATTGCCGTAAAGTACTGAGGCTGCCAAATGAGCCTTTTTGGTTGAATATTGTGTGGTGTACCAAAAAAATGTTAAGTTGAATTATATTTCATCTGTTTCAGCAGCATACTAATTCCACACAATTTTAATCTGCAACTTAGTGAATAGTATTCTCTAAGGGATTTTTTAAATTTAATTTTTTACCATAAACCTTCGTTTCTTAAGCATTGTTCTGTAAGAATTCAACATTTTCGGAACATTAATCACCATAATTTCATTACAAAACGAAAGGGACTTTTGTGAAACTGTTGCCTACACATGTCGCATGTGAACGACTCATATGAAAACTTTTTTACTTAACCACAGTACAGTAAACTTGTTAAAGTTACATTCAGTTACATGCTGATAGTTATTTTCTGTCAAACTGTCCATTGAATGTAAGTAGCGCCACAGCGGGGAAAAGATCAATTAAACGTGTTCGCTGCAATACATGCTACGAGCACGAAATGGGAAGGCGCTAAGAGATCCTAGTTGGCGATGGTTGGAGAAACTCTACGGAAAGTGTATCGAGCTAAAAGGAGATTATGTTGAAAAATAAAAAAATCTACCTAAAATATTTTTTTATATTTTCCAAGGACTTATTAAACAACTCTCGTAGCTAGAATTGGTTACTCAATGTTGTTAATAACAAGTAGGCTTACGTATTTTGTTACGGGAGACAGTAAAAATTTCCCGAAATATTGGAATTTTCGATTCTTTTCTTTAGAGTTGTCAGAATTTCTGTACATCTTGTCAAAAGACCATGGGAGTAATATTTTGACATTACAAACTAGACCCAAATATCTACCATATAAAAAAAGAACGAATAATTTCCTTATGTTAATTAGTTGCCTGAAATCACTTGTCAAAATTAGTACATCATACCAGTTGAGCCAATAATTATCAACAATGAAATTGAAGATAGAATATCTCCAGTTTCTTTTTATTTTTTCGAAAAAGTAAAACAAAAACGGGTTTCTTAAATTTCTGTAAAGAATTCACAGAAAAGTAATTATTGAAATCTATGAATTGGCCTCTCCATTATTTCCCCTTGCACTGAGATAGAATGAATGTATCATTTAATTCTCGAAATTAGCAGAATTTATAATTTAATTCGGGAAATCAGCAAAATATATAATTTAATTCTTGACATCAGCAGAATTTATCACTTAATTCTCGAAATTAGCAGAATTTACCATTTAATTCTTGAAATCAGCAAAATATATAATTTAATTCTTGAAATCAGCAGAATTTATCATTTAATTCTCGAAATTAGCAGAATTTACCATTTAATTTGGGAAATCAGGAGAATATATAATTTAACTCTTGAAATCAGCAGAATATATAATTTAATTCTATTCTTATTACTAGTTTATTAGTTTATTTAATTAAGTTTCTGTCATGGTGCTGCGCATATTCTAAATCTCAAGGTCATGTAATGACATCACTTAGGAAGAGACAGGATGTCAGGAGAGTATGTCACATTGCTGTACTATAGATACCACTTCAACATTCGCTCCATTGGACAAGAAGAGAAATATAGAAAAACTGAGTAAGAATGACCAGCGCAGGAATAATTTCTCTGTCAGGAGGAACTCTGGAAAACCTGAGCTAGAATGATCTGTAGCAGGGCTCGAAACTGCGTCTCAGCACCTGTGCCACTCTAAACTATTACTCGGTTTAATTTCTTTACGGTATTACGGTACTGTTGATACCGGCGCAGACTGAAACACATTATTTATAATATATACAGCGAGGGGCAAATTGAAATAATTTAACCTCTAGGGGCTAGGGCACGGTATGGCAAACGCCTTTTTCTTAGGTCAGTCGTGGTCAGTGAATTGGATTTCAGTACCATATATTTTCTAATTACCCTTGTACTCATTACAAAGAATCACACACACATAGTAATTTTGGCCTTACTGAAAATTTGAATTAAGCTTCCTTTGACAAGTGCGATAACTTGATGCAAGCTTAGTCAAAAAGTTTAAGTAAGGTTGAATCCGACAGTCTAGTTTACAAGAATCTAGTTTGAAATATCTTTAACAGCACAGGGAAGAAGAGAATAATGTACTTGTTTAAAAAATTAAAAAAGGTTAACCTAGATGGAAATCGAAATGAGGATTCTTTGAAGACTACGAAAGCACTCGACCTGCTTCGCTTTCTATGTGCAATGTATAGTTAGTTCATCAGATTCACAACAGATGGCTGTAGTAAAACGTGGGAGCTGTTGGAGATGCGATGAAACTTTCGTAGCTTGTGATGGAACTTCAGCGCACTAACAATTAAACCTAGAGAACTGTAGACACGTCGATTTCCTTGAAACTCCGGGAAAGTATTTGGAGTCCCGTTTTACCGTTTCGCGGCCCATAAAACGATTTACAAAATGTTTTTTTTTTTCAACCAATCTTCCCACCTGCAAATCACGAAAAATGACCAAGTTCATGACTATATTAAAACTGTCATAATTTTGTCAATTTTCATTCCATTTGCACGACTTCGCACAATCCTCTGTAAGACTGATAAGTTTATTTGTCATTACAGTTTATGGTGAAACCTACTTCCCCACCGATTCGGTTATGGGTGAAGTAGCTTTTCCAAGAAATTCCATGGTATTATACCCATGTACTAAAATATAATATGGAAAATGTCAATAAAAATGAAGTATTTGTATATGTACAAGTAAGGGGGATGTATAATATGTTAATTTAATGCGTCTTATTAGTAACATTTTGGGGAAACTGTAAACAAATTTTGGTTTGTTTACAGTATGTGACTTACGTTTGGAATATGAATATTTATGTAACTCTATTAACAAAAATAGATTACTTAATACATATCCAGGTAAATAAATAAATAAATAAATACATATGTGCCGAATATCAAAGTTTCAGTGTAATGTACAATAAATAAGAATATAGCAATTTTTAAATAATTGTTGAATGATAGTGTCTGTCAATACACAACAACGTGAAACGACGCTGTACAAACACTAGATAGGTGGATGAAATCAAGCGGTTTTCAGGAGCTACATGAATGAGGATAACAGCAGACCGAGATATGTGAAGAGAAAAGCGGGCCTTCATCCAGCAGTGGATAGAAAATGGCTGAATACGATGATGATGATGATATGGGCAATATATTTTAGTACATGGGTATAGTACTAGGGAATTACTTGGAAAAGCTAGTTCACCATAACCGAATCGGTGGGCAAGTAGGTTTCACTATAAACTGTAATTACAAATAAACTTATCAGTCTTATAGAGGATTGTTCCCCCTTTAATTTAAAAAAGAATGTGCAAATCGGATGAAAATTGACGAAGTTATGATAATTTTAATATAGTCATGAACATTGTCATCTTGCGTGATTTGCAGGTGGGAAAATTGGTTAAATACATTTGTAAGTCGTTTTATGGGCCGAAACAGAAAATGGGGCTTCAAATATTTTAACTTTCACTATACTTTCCCGGAGTTTCAAGGAAAAATCGACGTGTCTAAAGTTCCGTAGGTTTACTTGTAAGACGAGACGGCAGTGCAAAGAATTAACATTCAATTAGATTTCAAGTTTAGCAAGCTTTCTCGCATATCTCTTTGTTCCAACAAGCTTGAATTAGGCTAGTTACAACAACCAGTTGTTCCAAGAAGTCAAGAAGTTGTTTCATGCTTGTTTATCAAGTTCAACAAGTGACTAACGACCTTGTTACAAGCTAACATGCTATGTAAACCAAGTAATGAGCAAACACTGAGAATCGCACAGTCTTCATCGGAAATCAAACCCTGCGTTAATCACACTTTTAAGAAGAGATTAATCCATTTGTGTATAGAAGTATTCCAACAGACATAAGGGCGATGATGAAAAAAAAAAAAAAAATACATCTGCAATTGAACAATATTAGTCACCCGGAAAGAGACAGGAAATTTCCAATCAATTTGTGCGACACGGATCTCGAACAGCGGACTTCCCCCGCCTATCTAGTTCCGTTATAAACATTAATATACAGATCACTTATCGAACATCATTATGTCACACACACACATGCACAACAATGTTGATATTTACGTTTGTGAGTTACCGGAACTGAGTCATTCATGTTGAGTGTTGACCTTTTTTTTCCCCCGTCAAGATAAACAAATGAGTTGTGCAGTTCAAGTTAAGTATCTAATCGCACGTGACATATATTTATTATTTTCTTGTTGTATTTTTTTTTATAACGACCATCCTGGCGCTGATACTTTCTCTAATTTCCTGTTAACACATCTTAGACACGAAGATTTTTTTTTATTTAAATAAGTGCAAAATTAATGCATATTACGTGATTTCGTTATCGCCTTTCCTCGACAGATGGCGTGATAAACGCTTTGACAGTTTCCGCCATGAAGTTCCTACGGTTTTCCACGGCCAAGGACTACAGTTGCTTGCGTTCCTGTATAATATCCCGCAGATAAACAATGTCAGTCAATACTGGCGTGACTTCAGTGATTCACCACCAACAACATACAGTTAGTAAGAAACATGCTTTTAGATTGGAAACAGAACAAACACACATACCCGTATACTATACAATGTTTCACGGTCAGACTAGAGCGGCGGCGGGGAGGGGGGTGAAGAGACATGTAATGCTTGCAAGTTCAAGAACTTTTCGTAAAAGTGCAACTCTTGAAACAGGAAAAATAATGGTCGGTTCGGTGGTGAATCATCCACTTTCACCTTGAGAGGTGAGCTGTTGATTATCAAAACGGTGATCTTTTTTCCAGATAATGTTGTGACTCATGTTTGAAACAACAATTTTTACTCCTCTTGGGTTTGACAAATGAGCGACCACCTGTCTGTTGTCTGTTTAGGCAGCTTGATAAAATATTTACAGCATTTTATAAACAATTAAAAGTGGATGGCATACTTGAACAAAGTTCATTCTTTAACACCCTCCCCCTAACCTTCAAAATATTTCTATCTCTATTATTTAATCTCATTCGTCTGTACTCTTGGATGAATGGTAACGCTTTCTGCTTTGTAAATAAGGGTCCCAGGTTCGATTCCTGCTGGGGATACAAGTAGTTCACAGCCCACGTTAAACTGTAGGTCCCGAAATTGATTTGAATTTAATTTTGACCTTCAGGTATCTGAAGCCCAGGCCGGGATAAGATGGGGAGAGGATGTTGGAAGATAGACGGCCAGGGCCTATTTTGTAGGTACCATCTCAATACCTGCCTCTCAATCTGAGGAAAAACCCCTGGGAAAACTTAACTGAGGATGGTCGGGTGCTGGCATCGATCCGAGGACCTTCCGAATACCAACAAGTCAACGCCCTACCACGGTCGCTCGGTGCTGTTCTTAGGGCGTCATCTTCAACCTATGGAAGGCAATGGTAAACCACCATCGGTTTACCCAGTGTGCGAATTGAACTTTTTAGCCAGGGGGGATAAAACATAACGCACGAATTTCAACAGGCAACACACACACACACACACACACACACACACACACA
>JAGDQP010046643.1:0-10839 GCA_022664845.1 Lepisma saccharinum
CAAATTCCTGATAAACAGTGTATCCAACTTTTTTACTCAAATTATGATTTGGATTCCTATCTTCCCCTCTTGTGGTTTTCAGAATTTCACGCAATAAATCCACGATCCGGAAATAGGAATCTACTTTTAAATCCCTGAAGGAAACGTTTACCAAATATGAAAACAATCGCACGAATATACGAGGAGATACGAGGTACTGGTCACGAACCCTACTGCCGGCTATCAACCCGAACACGTGGTTACGATGAAAGGTGAAATTTGGAATATTCAAATAATTCCTTCTGATATCAACGTAAGATAGAATAAATAGATAATTGCAAAACTTTAACAACAATATTATAGCGACATACAATACGATGGCAATAGATTCATACGATACCAAAGTCTCGACGTTACGAAGGAATCTATACTCAAGTTCATCCAAACACGATTTCCTTAACACAAATTGAAGCAATACATTTCCCGACGAATATTTAATACATGTAAAACATATTTCCTTCAAATAAACTATCTCACTCATACACGATAAAGACCCATAATCCGACGAAACTGAAACTGGTGAAAATTCACACTTACCAAAATATACGCGAAATTGAAGATTCTCAGGAATAATTAACAACGAATACGATCTCAAAATACAACGATCTAGAAATTCCACAAGGATGGCAATCAGGAATCTATAGATACTTGTAGATTTCATAAATGTAGATACGCTGTACTCTATTACGTAATCACTATATAATTTCTATCTCAATATCGAACAGACCAATTATCTAGTTGTTTCCCCTGATGGTATTCACAAGCAAGTATGAGGACTCGTGGTCACTCATGTCGACGTGCACCAATTGCTAGTTACATTTTTTGCCGTTAGGCGACTCTGTCATACATCAGTGTTTCAACTCAGGTGTCGTACATCTTCACAAAATATAAATCAAAAGTCACTAAAACAATAAAAATAACTAGAACACATTCTGGAGGAATAAAGGGGAGGGTAACTACAAAATGTTCGCTACATGACCTGAACGGTAACTACATGCCCAATGTTAAATATAAAAGCAGATATTATTTCAATTTTTATATTGTAGATTGATGCAGTAATATTCTATTAGTCGTGTATTTCCGAAGTTGTGCATAAAGTTATCAGACATTTATGTAGTGGAGGACTCAGAATTACCGGAACATGAAGATTAATATTCTAGCCCTGTGTAGAAAGCACATATAAAGAAAATAGAAGTGTTGGGACGTATGTCTAACGCATCCAAACGGGTACGGACACTGAGTCACGTTACAAGTGACGATTCTAAGTGTTCATTATCGAGATGTTTTCAGAATATTTCTCTTATGGATGTGTTGGAAATCCTTTCAGAGAATTTCTCTTAAAAAGGAATAATAATAGGATTTAATGGAATGGTTTCGTAAGATACACAGAACGCTCACCTGACAAGGTTGATCAGTGTACATCCTGTAAAACGAAAAAGATCAAGGAAAGTCAAGATGAAGCTGTATACCACGATCATGCCTAGAAGTGCCTAGAAATATCAGGAACTTATATTTGAATCGGCCATTGTCAAAAGGGGATAAGTGCAATTTCCAGCAAAATGAGTTATGTGTGGATTCTGAATACACCAGACGAAACACATTTGTCACTGAAAACATGAGACAGGTAGGGAGGAATTGCACACACCATGTTATGAGATATTGGAAATTTGGGTCATTATTAAAAGGGATATGTTTGGCACATGTTCCCTATTAACACTGAACGCACAAAAGGAACAGTTGGCTGCGATGAGGTCACCTCAGGAGGAAGGGGAGGGAAATTAGACACTAGATGATGTATGCTGCTCTTTTCTGTTAGATTAGATTAACACAGAATTTCCTCCTACAACATAAATTTTATTTTGTTCTGTGACTGGTGTGTAGGCAGTAACGTATAGTATCGCACAATAACGTGATTTCTGTTGAACCTCACGTACACTGGCAGATTCAAAACTATTAAATAATATTTCAGTGTTCGCGGACACTTATACCAACCATGTAAAATGACAGGGACTCTGGTTGTATCAAGACATTCATCCGCAAAAGTAACAGAATATAATCAGAGGCGCAGTATTAAGAACTCGTCATCAAAGTAAGTATGACAGCTCGCTTTACTGTAAACGAAGTACAAACACAGGACATGTTTTCATTTAAAACCTGGTGGCCCACAAGAAAACCTACAAGAGCAAAGAAGCAACGTTCACATCGGGCTCGCTTATAACCGAAAAGGTGTCATTCCGTGTCGCAAGATATAGAGACTCAGAGATGGATAGAGGAAGATATCTTGGATACTGGGATGTGGAAGGCAACGGAAATACTCCACATTATTTTCCCTAGAATGCTCAATAATTTGTCCTAAGACACAATATTGCGGAGGTAAACTATCCCCTTATTCTTTTCTCCAGGAGGGGGATGTCTTGGGAGATGTTATTGCGCAAGGAAAGAAATCGAATGTAGCAGAAGGAAACAAGAACAAAGGAGAGAAGACAAGATTAGAAATCAGAATCAGGAACGTTAGGTCACTGTTGAAAGCAGAGAAGTGGGAAAGAAGAAATCAAGATAAACAGCATAGGCAGTAGTACCTTGTGAAGTGATGGCAAGGAACAGGCGAAATTCGAGATGAATATAGGACGTTCTACTCTGGATAGGAAAGAAGAGGAAAAAGGAAAAGTATCGGAAAGAAGAGGATAAATCTGTATTATATAACAAGGTACTTTCTTCTTCCTTTCAGTCTTACCATCATCATGCGCTCTCTGGTGTAGCCTACTTTCATGGTTTTCTCTTTTAAACGCTTTCCAAGCTGGAGTAGCTTTTCCAATTTCGGCACCCACGCCTAACACATTTTCCTGTACCCTAATACATCATGCATTACGTAATGGGCAAGTTCCGACGAAATGTTTGCTTCTTAGCTACCGCCCGCACTCTGATTGTTCGGTACTCTTTGCTCAGTCCGTCAATCAGCACAGCAACACCCTCCCCAGGTTGGCTGCCCCGGTCGCGGTTTTTCACACACATCAGTCCTTCCTTCGTCAAATGATTTACATCCCTTACACACAACCTTAAGTGACATCACTGCATTTCCATACGCCATCTGCAATTGTCGATGGATTTCAGAATATCGGCAATGCAGAAACCGGATCACACTAGGCACCTCAGGACTTTCTCTACGCTGCAAATTAACAAGGAGGTAAAGGTGCAGTTTCGTTTGTGCGATTTTCGCATACGAAGATCGCAAGCAACTGCTGCACGCGCCACTGCATTGACACGTTGAAGGGAACTCAGTGAAGCCGGTTTGGTTTGGGCGTCGGACGCATGGTGTCGCCAGCAACTGTTGCAAGGACTCCTTCGGAGAGCAGTCAAGCTGCAGCAATCGCATGTGTTGTAGTGTTGTGCAGTTTTTATTCGGGTTTTCTTTGAATTTGGAACTATTTTGTGCCAAATATCAAATTCAGCAGAGATGAGAATTAAAAGCTACGTCAAGAATGCACGAAAAAACTATAAAATTGTTGGTAAAACGCGAAAGAAAGAGAATACATGCAAAGATGTGATTGTCCTCTAGTAAGTTTGATGCTCGATAGATGGCAGCAGAGTTTTCTGGTAGCTTGAAGTAACTACATAGTTTTATATTGAATGAAAGTTGAGTTTAATTTAAAATGCTGATTATATTATTATTATTGTTGTTTGTAATTGTGCCTAAAATTCTGTTCTTGTAAGAATATTGTTTACAGAAAGATCTTAAACTCGTAATGCAGGAAAAGTAAATCATATGATTGTATAGATATACTAGGACGTTGCGCACGCGCCAAATGCACAAAGGAAACTACCCCACTACACGCTTCTGTCGCAAGCATTCACTAAATGCAGTCATTGCATACGACCATCGCCTAAACGAAACTGCACCTTAAGTCATCAGTTGAGCACAGGAATTGCGGATAAGATACGTGAATACAACGGCCAGACCACCGCTTGCAAGCTCGTAGCGTGGTGCAGTGGTAAGACGTAGGCCTACTAAATAAAATACAGGGTTTGAATCTCGGTGGGGACAAGATTTTTTCTTCTTTTTTCTTTCAAAATATATTTTTATATGTTCATATTTATTATGAATAATTGCTTTGGTATTACTCAGCCAGACGGTTCTATCAAATACTGGTAGAGGCTACTGAAAGCTAGGATGTATATAAATAAACCAGGGCTGGATATACACCGAGCGAAGCGAAGTGTTCAAGGGGGGCACGGTGCGTCCGGAGGGAGTTGGGCGGCGTGAGCCGCGGACAGGTGGGCGCAGCCCCTGGTTAGTGGGGTGCATACGCAAAAGTGCGGTTAACATTCTATTCCACCTGTAAATTTTCTATTTGGTAGAACCATCTTTACACATAAAATCCATTTTATATTTATCTTATCCCAATCCCTGTGCTGCTAATTTGCAGGCGAGAGAGTTGTAGACACCTCCACTTTTGTCCATCTTTTCAGTAGTGCGAACATTTTGACACTGCTCCTCAGACACACGCAGGACAGGTGGCGCCACCATATGGTGTTGATATCTCGTTATCCACGCCAGTAACATATACACCACGAACGGAATACCTATGCCTCTTCAAATGCCAGAGACGTCGTAACTCTCTGTATTTGAAGGGTCCGGGGAAAACAATGGTAACCCTCATTTGCAAACAAAAATTAGTTGAGTACAGAAACACTCATATCTACTTTTTGGGGGGAAACTCAAGTTAAAACCAACAAATGGCCGCATAGTGGCCATTTCTTTATGGGAAGTCCCATAAGCCAGCATATGAGAACGAATTTTCCGAAAGTAATATCTCAACTCATACTCATTGTGGGTTACCATTATTTTCGCCCGGACCCTTCATTTCTCAAACAAACCAAATACATGGCTACAACTAAACATCCGGAGGAAGAGGTAGAAAAACTACGAATAACTGGAGGAGTTGATTCGGTGAAAACAGAAGAGAGCAAATATCGTACTGACAGATGATTTTAATGTAATAGCAGGTGAAGACCAAGATGGACAAGTAGGGAAATAAGGGCTTGGAAGGAGAAATCGAAGAGGCAAAAGTTTATTTCACTTTTGTAGCCAATATTCAATGGTTGTAGGAAACCCCTGGTTTAAACAACATAAAAGAAGATACACCTGGACACGCCCAGACAACGAAAGGTTTCAGATCTACTATGTTCTACCTCAGGACAGATTGAAAAACTGAAGAATGCTAACTCTTCCTGGAGCCAATATTCGCTCGTACAATAATTTAGAATCACCGGTGGTAGATATAACACTGAAGGAGAAGGTGGAAGAAATACAGGAATGTAAAAGTTAGAACTGAAGAAGTTTCAAATCAAAGAGACAAAATATTTGTAGAAAAGTTCGAAAAAAAAACAACTCAAATTCGATTAGAACAGATTGAAGTGCAAACGGACATTTGGATTTTAGAAAGTACTGTTTGTTACATGCAGCAGAAGTAAAAGGAAACCATTAAGATAAGAGAAAAGAAGAAGAAGAATCTCTTCTTCGGATCAATGAAGAAATAGTTGGGAAGAGATTGATTACATTATTTGTATGGAATAGAAACAAGAGCATACAGAAGAATGAACAACGAACTGGATACATATGATTCGATAAGAAGTGTTGAAGGAATAGGAGAGAGATGAACAAACAATACTTGTGACAAAGAGGAAAAGAAATTGGTTAAAGCATTGGCTGTGCAAAGATTATACGAGTATTGCGAGTCTTATACGAGATTATACTAAATTACATACGTTTTCTTCTGACGTATGTAATTGAAGTTATGGTGGAGGGAAAGAGAGAAGGAAGACGGATCCAACTCCTTGACAATAATAAGGAAGATAAATCGTTTGTTCAGATAAAAAGGAAAACACAAGATTGGGATGAATAGAGAGGGGTAGCTTACCTAGAAGGACCTGTCGTTTTCGGCAGAACATTGATGATGGTGCGCAAAGTACTGCAAAAAGACGTATTGTAAGTTATCACATACACTTTCACAAAATATTGTATGCAACACTTTCTTTAACACTATTTTATACAAACATATTTACACCGAAAAGTTGTCGCATCTGTAGATGGTCTCACGTTTGATAACGAAAGTAGTACTTTGTGAATATAAAAGTTTTTTTTTAAACAAGTACAAAAATAAGTAAGTATACATTATTTATTTTACAATGTGAAAGCTATTAACGCAATAATGACATCCCAAGTAGTCTGTTTCTCACAACGCTCTCAAGCATAGTGATTGCAAATGTTATTATCTTAGTCTCGTGCATTCCTGAAACCCCACTCACGGACTCCCTAAGGCCTCCTGGACCCCAGATTAAGTATCCTTGATCGAAGTAATCTCAAAGTATTATTTCTGTACCAATGTGTAGTTACTTCTTTGTTACTTAAAAAGTACGCTATCTTTGTCCGTGGTTTTATTTGCACAAGAGATACTTGACAAGGGCCTACTTCGTACATATCAGAATTTTGTTTCATTATGTCATTAATGTACTTTATAAGTAAATATGTTACTATCACTCTGTAAAGGTAAGATACCAACGTAATGAACAGTACCTTTGATAACTAGCTATGTGTCTATTTAATTGCAATTTCAGAAATTTCCTTAAGGGAGGCCATCCTTGAACAAATGACTATACCAAAAGTGAATCAAGATTACTTTGACAATTGGGCAAGTTAAAGAAAGCTTAGCAAATCAAGCCAAGAATGTTTTAATAAGGTTGAATCAAGCAGTCTACTTCACAAGAATTAAAGTTGAAATAGCTTTGTCAAGACAAGAAAGAAAAACATAATATATTTTGCAATGGTCTTAGCAAACCCATTTCACAAGGTACATTATAAATTGAATTGTTGACAAAAAATTCGTATATATAGGCTAATTGATGATTGATCCACTTCAGAAAATGAACTAAACCTGGAAGCATACGATTGTTTTACAGGAAAACAGTAACTGGCCATGGACCTTTCGGTTTGATTGAATGTCGAGAAAGAAGCAAGAGAGAAAATAAAATATACATAATCTATGAAAATTATTGAGGCTATGTATGTTGAAGGATGCTACGAGAATTATACGTGGACTAACGAATTATAAGAAGTTTCATCATTTTAAAGCGTGCAAATGATTAGACCTATTATAGCCAAATGTGGCGTGATGATGAACAATACATTATTCTTAATGTTTTTAACAAATTACATTTTCTAGCTAGTTATCATCTCCACGGTAACGAGACAAAAATACTTAATTATAAGAGTTAATAATTGCGAATCATCTAGAGACATTCCATTTTAAAATCCCCAAGGGCTGAAGTTTGCCAATATTAGACGCACTTACAATGGTGCCTCTGTAAATGGTTAAAATGATGGTTTCCTAACCCTTGAGACCCTTTATTCGACTTGATTCAGTAGAGTTAGAGTCACCGAACTATTGGATTGAATATCATTCAAGGCCTTTAGGCAATTTTGGCTCAGATCAAATGAATGAGAATGGGTGAATTGGTGGAATGAAGAAAGTGGGCGAACACCGAGAAAATACAGCGAAAATTTGGCTATGTTTATTTTACGTACTATGTATTTTACGTATGGCTTAAACTAACTCTTCGTATACGCGGATGATATAGAATTAATAGGGGACGATATAGATGCACTACAAAGTAACACCGAGGACTTGGTAGAAACGTGCGATGAGATAGGTCTACAGGTAAACACAGAGAAAACAAATTACATGATAATTGATAACAAGCCGAAACACAGGGAATGAAGGAAATAGAAACATAACAATTAAGAATGAGAACATAGAGAAAGTAAACAAATTTAAATAATTGGGAGAATATGTAACAAGAAAAAACGAGGTCACAGAAGAAATAAAATGTAGCTTAATATCGGGCAGCGCATGTTCCTATTCAGTCCAAAAACTCGTAACCTCGCGATTAATTTCAAGGAAGTTGAAATTGAAACTATACAGAACGGTTATTCTGTTGGTAATGCTTTACGGTTGCGAAAGTTGGAGTACGACCCTAAAAGATGAAAGTAAACTATGTGTGTTCAAAACTAAGGTTTTTAGACAGATATACGGGTAGAGACGGGACCAGATGATTGCAGAATGGAGAAGATTGCAAAATGTAGAACTCCATGAACTGTACGATAAAGTGACCATTTTTTCTGTTCCTTTCGGGAACACGTAAAATTTGGATCTATGTGTATAGTTTTTTTTACATTCTTTTCTTTAGTTCACAATGGTTCGTGGTGTCCTCAAATTTTGCAACGTTAATTTAACTCATTTCCCGACGTCATACAATAATGAAATTTTGCACAGCGACGTAAGTCGGGTGACAAAAAATATTCCATTGTTACTTTCATATATTTCTATATATTTATATATTTTAAAATCATATTTTAGTATTTTTTAAATATGGACTTCTTTAACCTAAGATAAATACTAGCCTGCAACGATATTGGGTATGACTGGTTACAGAACACTTTAGGATTTGAGTCACAACTCATTAGCTTGAGAAAAATTATCCGATTTCGAACACGGAAATAACCCGGAAAAAAAATTCTTCTTTTTTCGCTTTTCTTAAACAAATCGTACTAAAAAGTAAAAAAATAATAATTTTGTTTATGCATCACTAAAAAGAAAAACATAGGGTGCGCCAATTCAAAAATTTATAAATTGACTATATGAGAACGCTCCTCATGCTTTTCTTTTTAGTTATACATAAAATATATATATATATATATATATATATATTTACTTTTTAGTACGAAATGTTTAAGAAAAATATGTCTTTAAAAAGTTTTTTTTAAATTATTTTTTAACACTAACATTGCCCTAATGAACTCAATTTTCATTTGTGAATTTTCCTCCACTCGTATATAGTTCATTAGAGAAAATAATCTCTCTAAAGGAACATTGCTTCCTGGGAGAAATAACAACAGTTCAATAATAATTTGTAGGTTATTGCGGGGAAAATCATTAAATTGAATTTTGAATTTTGTGTTAAGGCCTTAGACAGGCTTGGTTCAGTCCGTTATTGTCTTTGAACTTTGGTGGTCGGTAGTTGCCAGGTGTTTTCCCCTTTCTCCGCGGAACTGATTCTTGCTGTCGAAATATTTCTTTCGGGTTGAGACATTACTATTTTTATTTTAGATTTTCTGGAATTCGGGGACACAAACAGCCGTAAGTGTTATTTCGGGAACTGTTCCCGAAAATCGGGGAAGAATGGTCACCTTACAGTAAGACTCAGCCGATGTTGTAATAAGAATAATAAATGGCAATGACTATGGTAGGCCATGTAGTTCGGATGGGGAAAAAACGAAGATTGTATTCCATCTTGGTAGGAAAGTCGGAGCGACAGAGACCGTTGGGAAAACCGAGATGTCGTTGGGAGTACAATGTTAGATATTATTTTCGAGAAGTAGTTATTTGTGATGAAAACTGGCTTGATGTTGCCCAGGATAGTATCCAATGACGAACGTTTGTTACGGCGGCGATGAACTTGCGAGTTCCGTAAGTCATAGAGTAAGTAAGTAAGTAATGAATTTTACGTATTAATCCCAAACTATTTCATCTTAATTGTGTGTGTTTTACAACGAATTTGATTTCGCATCTTTTGTATATATTCCCTTTTTCCAATAAACATTCTAAAGCATTTGTGGAAAATTAGGAACAAAAGTTGTCTTTAATTTCTTATGAAAGTTCTTCGCAAAGAGAGAATGCCATTCATATAAATTCATGGAAGAATTATAGGGAAAAGAAAATTACAATATTTTTTTTGTTATCCCCTTCCTTTTGATTCTCCTATTAGCTGTAATAAATCATATTTTGCGGTATCACAGATTCCATTGATCAGAAGCAGACAGAAATTAATCACTCCGCCTGTAGGCATTCCTTTAAAATGTAATTTAAATTGACTTCCTGCAACAAGAGAAGTCGTATCGTATCGTCTCTGCCGTTATCTCCAATGTCAGCTAATTATGAGTGGCAGTTGAATTCTTTTGTTCGTTTACCTTGCAAAATTATCTGTTATTAATGACGACGAACGTAATAACGAAATTACCATTATTTGATTTGAAGAAATATTTCCTCTATATGAAGATTCACTTTCCGGAACGATGTTGTCAGAATGAAAACATGACGATCAAGGGAACAAATAATATCCAACACGTACTGTCTAGAACAGTCAAGGATGCTTCCTTACAAAACTCTGGATACATGGAGTTGTACCACAATAGCATTGCATTGCTGTGTTGATAACACTCGATTGTTTCATAGAAAATATAGCTCTCTCCATACTCTATGCTCTTATGTTAATTTGTTCACATTCCAGCAACAAAATTCAAGACCTGAATTGAAAAACATTCCAAGTCCATTTTTTTTCGTTTTTGCATTTTTTTCTGTTCGTCGGTATCTATGTTCCAAGGGCTATCCACTTGCATAAATATTGAATCCTAATCCCACCACAGAAACCCATATTTAATATAAAATAATTTCCACTGAATAGGATAACATTCGTAGACTTTGGACTGGTTTTCTTTCCTCCTGAAAAATATACTCCGGTAGACTTGGAATGTTTTTTCAATTCAGGTCTTCAATTGACATCTGGGAACATTCTTTCTTAAGTTTTCTCATCTTCTCCGATTGTAGGTATCGTTCCTTTACTATGCGTACCAACCACAGAGAGAAAAATGTTTATTTGTAGTTGACAAAAAAAAATGTTGTAATAGGGCCCAAACAAAGTTTTATTTGTTCTAGACAAAAGTTTTCTTAAACGAATTTGATTGGC
>JAGDQP010046645.1:0-15241 GCA_022664845.1 Lepisma saccharinum
TGGACGAGAGGCCTACCATCTGGGCGAATAACTATCCGCATAATGTTGACAACCCCAATTACAACGCTCTTTCTTACAAGTTATAGTAAAGTAAGATAAAATATTTCGATCATGGTTGTTTCTGCATAGTGCTCGAAGAATAATATTTTACATTTTCTTTAATTCCAAAATCAGTTACGTACGTCTTTTACTATTATTTTAAGATGGCTTTTCTTTGAACTTTTATATTTGAGCTTATTTTCTCCCGACTCATGTTTGGAATTACGTTCCCTAGATACATCTTGTGGAAGAGAATCAACTAGAATCTTTCTTTTACATACCATTCCAGTAATCTAGTTGATGAAAATGTTGGTGTTAGGATTCGTTTTATTCAAGTTAAATTACTTATCTGGATTTATGAATATCTCCCTAACAATAACAGTACCATGTACTAATTTCATTAACTGAAGTGGTCGTGAAATCTCAGAGTATAATACATATGAATGACTAGCCACATCACATAGAAAGACCTATATAAATAAATAAACATTCACAGGTTATAGGTTAGTATACTTTACCCATGCAAACATACAAAGTTAGATTTAATAACACTAGATTAGTTTCCTTGAATACCACTGATTCTCCACTATGCAATATCTAGCTCAATGCGCATATCCAAAGCATCGAAATAATAAGCAATGAACCTTGAGTATATTAATTAAAATTACGTTAGGTTAAGTTGCACTTAGTTACTATATGTTAGATAACTGGATTTCATGTAGTAGTTACGTATCGTTAGTTCTCATTCATGTACTCAGGAGCATATCAATCAAAGTAAATAAATACATCTAAAATGTGCACTACTCCAATATAACACTGAGAATAATGCTTCAGGCGGTTTACCAATTCATATAGATATGCATTAATTCCCATACAGTACATAGATATTCCATATACTATTATTCAAATAGTATACGCAGTATAGCAAATGCATTGAACTTATTTAAAGTACACTCGAAATATATTTACTTTCGATTCTAAATCCTCTTCTGATTAAAGTATATTTCCAAATGGTTATTATCTTCCACCATTTGCTGAGTAATCCATGCATAAAATTATAGTTTGTTTACTAAAGAACGTTATTTCCTCAAGACTAACTATGAATTATACACATTATTGTACCAATGTCAAGTTTTTGTATTCAGCCTTTTTAAAAAAAGAAAAATTCCAATCAGCTGTTGATTTCTTAAAATTCTTACGTACACAACATTGATAAATAACTAAATTGGAATGATTGATTTTCCTTTGCCATAATCGTGTCAGCCATATTGAATCCAATTGTTTATCAGGTGGCTGACCTGACCTCTGTTAATAATCAATTCCTAAACTACGTCCTAAGCTATAATACTGAATATCATACCTATTTGACGACACTCTTAATAGGAACGCTGCACACCATCATTTCTTTTGCATTCATTTTTTTGATAATTTTAAACGGGATATCTTCAGACCCGAAATTAAGTCAAGTAAAGAATAGTAATATTATTTCGAGTATCAGAAACTCAGGTTCTTTTGGCCTAGTGCGGAAGAACTTGAACTACTTAACATCAATGGAGAAGCGATGCAAGTTCAAGCTCAATACGGACATTCTGACTTGGATTGTTCCGGGTTTCTCTTACGGACACCGGAATCTTGAATTAAACTTCTGGTTTTTCCTCCAGGAGATTATGAAACGGTCAAGTATCTGCAGCCTCAGATCCAAAATATAACATTTCAATGAAGTTTAATAATGCTATTGACTCTCAAGCAAGACTAGTGAATCGACGCTTAGTCGGTGATCTATTCCTCTGACATCAGCTCGTAGTTGATCAATTTCCTGGTGTGCTCAGCTTTTCCTAGCATGAAAATTGGACACGACACGGTTCTCGATGGTACTAGCGAAGCTCTCTCCAAGTTTCTACTCTCCGGAGCTTATTTCGAAAACAGTCTTTACATTTCTGGCTTTTTGAATGTGAATATATTTATGACCTATAGGCAACTTTGGCTCAGACCGGACATTTCTGGCCTGTATGGCCGAATAGTCAGATCTTACACTTTGCTATATCTTTGGGAGAAGAAATGCGAAACTGTTTTAGGAACTACGAATAACCACTCATCGACTTGGAGTTCTTACGCAATGAAGAGTTCACAAATTTAATACCAGAGCGAAATGTTTTCTATGTCCATTGATAGATTTAGAAGTCAGAGTTAATATAATAAGTGAAGATAGTTATTTTCTCACAATCAAGTACTGGAAGTCTGGAATATATTCTCTTCCATTCCAATAAGTTTTCATATGATTCTTCCAACCAAAATAAACTGTTCTCTTAGCAATAAAGTAAAAATTTATAGTTACGAAACAACGTTCTACTCTGGAAACAGACTGTCACTAAACAAATAAGACAAATCTTGTTAGGTGTTTAACATAACCTGTTGCTTTTACAGAACACCAGTTCTCTGTAAATTTAAGCACAGTACTTCGATGTGAATCAGTCTGTTTTCAACTAAACGGCCTTAAGGCACCATCCCAGCATCCATTGGTGAATTTTAGGAAAAATCCTAAAACGTCAGTCAAGATGGTCGACAGCAAGATTCGAACTTGGATACGTCCTCAGTGTCGATCCGAAATCCGCGTTGTTTACCATTGGATCACAGGCAATGGTTTTCAAAATATTGGTAATAATCGTGGTGCTATTCCTTCTGTGGTTTCGTTTTTCTCTCCAATTCCATTGACTGTGTATGAAGAAATATCCCATTACAAATTGCAAAAGTGGTAGTTGGGAAATACTAGTCTATTTTCTCTAGAAAAAAAATTAAAATTCGTGATAATCTATCGCATTCTCTACGATAATTTGCTGCAACAATATACAACAAAATTCAGTATTTTTTATCTGGATACCAATTTTTAAAATGCGCTGGAACGTATTTCATTTAAATATTTTGAGCTGCAAATGATCGTTCAAATTCATGTCAGCAAGGACGAAATGCTTAGAACAAGAATAGCATTAAATGATCTCCAACGTACGGTACTTATAAGATACTTTTCACTATTCTCCTTACAGAATTCAAACCAATTCTCCTTTATTACATTTTTTCTATCTATGCCAGGGTTACCGGCGTCCTCCTTTTCATGTCCTACTTTCTTTTCTAAATATCTTGAAATGTCCTTCATTCTCTACTGACAAGGTTAAAAAGTCCCGAATTGAACATATTCGTACTCTTGTGATCAAATTCTTAATTTTAATAAAATGTTCATTGTCAAAATATCAACCAAGTGGTTTATCATTTAGTAACCACTATCCATTTTCATTAATTAAATTTTATTACTTGATACAATAAAAATGTATAATTTTGTGTAACTTGCCCTGTAAAAACTGAAATTTGAAAGTAGGAAATTCTTCTGTACATCAGTGTTTCTTTATGGGATTTTAAGTGAAAGGTAGCCATAGCTGTCTACCAATCTTAGCTTACGTTAGTTGTACTAAATTGGAAGAAAAAAATCCCTTTCGGTAGGCCTACAGGCTGAGGTAGATTTCGAAGTTTCGCTGGGAGCCGGGGCTCGCCCCCCAACTTCAGTGCTTTTGAGAGGATGCGCCTCCTTTATCTTAACCAAAATCTCCCTGCAGCACTACACCACCACGGAGTACATCTTCACCCTCCCACGGTTGGCTGCGCCCCCAAAGGGAAGATTTGCCCCATTTATTGTAACCTACTCTTGGTCATACACCTTCATTGAAAATTTCGTTTCTCTACCTTCAATGATTTGGAAATTGGGTTTTTGGGGCGGCCATTTTGGATCCAAGTTGACGACTTTTTGAAAGTTTTCTTATTTTGTCGTGACCTACTTGTGATAGTACAACTTCAAGTAAGATTTCATTTATCCAGCTCAAACGGTGTGCAAAATGGGATTTTGGGCGGTCATTTTGGATCCAAGATGGCGACTTTTCCCAAATGTTGTGATATTTCCCTAAACTACTCGTCATAATGCACCTTTATGCCAAATTTCGTATCTCTAGCTCAAACGGTGTGGAAAATTGATTTTTAGGTCCACCATTTTGGATCCAAGATGGTGTTTTTGAACTCACTAGGTAACATTTTCATAACCAAAAAGTGATGTTGTACCTTTATGCCAAATTTGATTTCAATAGTCCCAGCGGTTTAGGCTGTGTATTATATACAACAATGGGTTCGGCGGCCATTTTGGATCCAAGATGGCGACCGATTTTGCTCATTAACGAACTTAACCGAGCTATTAAGCCTAGAAACAACATATAAAAATTTGGTTCAAATATCTTCAAAATTATGGCCGCTAGCGTGTTGTACCGATCTCAATAGGTATATTTTCTTCGAAATCTACCTAAAAATTCGCAGTTGTCCTCCATCTTTAACTCTACTGTTCCGGAAAAAAAAAAAAAAAAAAGATCTGGTAACCCTGATCTATGCTCGACAGAAAGAATGAGTAATATCTCATTTTCAGTTTCACTTATCTTTGGCGAAAGAAAGCAAATTCTTACTCAGAAAAGTTGTATCATCGTTTCTGTTCAAGTGTAAATAATTGAAATTTTCATAGTTAAAAAGAAAAGACGTGTCCAAAATAATTCACATTTAGTGCAATGTCGAAAGTAGAATTTGCATTTATCCAAGTTGGTATATATAGAAGTTAGTATTATTTAAAAAATATATATATATTGTAAGATAAACACGAGACATTTAAAAAAATCCAGTAGAATCAATATGTTGGACATATCCAGATCTTGCTATTAACCCTTATGCTACCTACCATAACAAGTTTAAGTAATAGAGAATATTGTTATTAAAATGTATCGGTATTATAGATGATCGCACGAATTTTACGTAATAAAGCATTATTCGCTTAATTAAGTGACATAATTGAAGATAGTTGTGCAAAATAAGGGCAGACATCCTGATAATATAATACTTTTCATGTTTATGGAGCTGCATATGGTGAATACCTCATTATTTTCTTTTACAAGGAGTGACAAACATTATGTGCACGCACTCAATACTGGAGGCAACAATGCTTGCATTACCTGTTTCTAACGTTCGTTTTCTCTTCATTGTTATAATACAAAGATAAAAATCGTACAATTAGAGATTTGAAGTTGCGGTATATTGTAGATATTTCTTTAGACATGAAACATGGTTAAGAACTGTGATCTTATCTTGCAGACAAGGAGTTTAATCTTAGTGGGCATGTCCAGAATTGATTTTTTGAAATGACTTCTATTGTTCTGTTACATTAGCTGCGTTATGTTGTCGTGCTTGCTGTTTCGGAAAGATCGTGACACCATCTGTGCCGAGCGATTCGATAAATATCAAGTTTAATCTAAGATAGTTACTTTAGAAAATTCGACTTTTCATCGCTTCAGTTTGAGAGCATTTTTTGTAATGAAAAGTTCACGATTTCAGGAACACGTAAAGAACTGACCTCTCCCAAACTGAATTTACTTTTACTACGTTTCGTGTTAATTGTATTGAAAAATTTTTAAGAGAATTTTGACGAGAAAGAAAATGTTTCTTAAAGAGACAGTGGGACTTGGCTACGGTGGCCTGCAAAATAATCATCCAATTTAACATTGAATTACACACATTTCTAGGAATGTCATGGTTTCATTACTTTTTTTAAAAAGACCTAATAGCCTCTTAAATATAATACACGGCATTACAAAGGTAAAGTAACTAAGGCTTCAGGAAGTATTTTTTCTTAGAAACTAAAGCAATTTTAATAATCCACGAAACAACTTTCTTATGGAAATCTCGATTAAAATAGTCCTCATTTCTAAAGATAAAACCGCTCGCAAGGTTACCCTAGATTTAGGGTTACTTAGGTAAAGTAATCTTACCCTAGATTTAGGTAAAGTAACCCTAGATTACTACACCTCCATAGAGACTACGTGCACCAGTTACATTTTTACACCCCGCGACTACACTAATTGTACCTACTACCTCTGCTTCAATATATGCTTTCTTCACTTAGTGCTGAAGATGGATTCGTAGGGAACGGACCTGTGCCGCTCCTGAATCTCCTGCTATAACTGCATAAGTCTATATGTATTTACTACATAGTTATAGTTAGGGTTGCCACCTTTTGATAATTAAATTACGCGACGCTAATAATACGGGATTATACCAAACAATACGGGACAAATCTTAAATAACCTACAATGAAAGTAGCTAGTATGGTCCTGTACTACTATATGACTACCCGCACAATTTAAAACCTCGATAATAATCAAGTCCACACAGAGAATGGCTTGCTTGCGAATATTCATAGTCCAAAATCAATGGCGGTGAGAAATTGATACCGATACTACAAAAAAAAACTTTTAATTCAACACTTTTGGGTGTTACTGGGCGACTACCATTTTTTGTGGAATCAACGGGACAACAGTGTTGATTTAGGTGATTCAACAGAATAGATATGTTGTTGATTCTGATTCAACACAATGAAGAGTGTCATACTACCACTATTACAGTGTTGAATCAATGAAATCATATAACAAACAGTGTTGATTTACCACAAAAAGTCGCGGTTGCTTTGGTACACCAAAAAGTGTTGAATTAACGTAGCCATTTTTTGTAGTGTGTTATCAACGAGAGCAAACAAGGCGCAAGAATTATATCCCTATTACCAGGTCTTATGTTGGGGCCTGGGAATGTGAACACAGACTACAAGCCAGTCTGCATAGTAAACAGTTTGAAAAGAGTCCATCACAGTTTATTTGTTAAAATTATTGATATGTTGGAAATCTATGTGAGAATTTACTTCTTATAATACGGGACAACAGCTGATAAAACGGCATGTACAAATTTCACATAAAATACGGGATAGGTGACAACCCTAGTTATAGTACAGCTGGTAGTTGGCTGGATGCGCCTCTTAATATAAGTCTAGTATTATGTAACATTTGTAAAGGTGCAGCTTTACCTCCAAGCTACTCTATATTATATTGCGTTAGTTTAAATTGCGTTAGGTCAAGCTTCGTTAGGTTTGATTGCTTTAAGTCGAGTTTTAATACATTTCATTGTGTTATGTTGAGTTAAGTTAGGTCTAACTAATGTGTTGTGCATGTTAAACAAAAGCCAAAATGCCTAAATGAGAGTTTAACGATGTTACGTTTTTAAATATATTTTATTGCGTTTGCAAAGATGTTTCTATTACAACAATGTTACGTTTTTACGCAAGCAATGTTTATATTTTTATACGTTCACTGAAAGATTATTAAACTGGGAAAATATTATGTCTTCATGATATCAAAGGCAAATATCCAAGTCAAACAAAAAGTAAATTGAATGTAAACAAAACCAGTTCTGTGAAATGCTATGCAATTTGGAAATCAAAATGTTAATTGTGTTTAAGCATTGTTACCTTTAATTGCCGATAAAATATTCTTTGTACAAATGAACATTAGTTGACAAATCACGAATTGAAGTTGGTTGGTGAAATGATATTATACTGGTGTGTGTCACTGTCTTGTTCTGTAAATTTATTGTGATAAGTATCCAGCGATTGGAAGATAAATGTTAGGCCGTAGTCGTAGCAGAGACGAGACAGTAGTCGATAGATGGCGGGGCTAAATGCTCGTCTAAACTAAGATGAACTTTGAGTTACAAATATTTATTTGATAAAATGATTTTGCATCATAAACGAATGTAATAATGATGGTATAATGAAGTTTGCCATGAGATATGTTTTATGAAAACTTTCCCTCATGTTAAATGATACTGTTTGTAGAGACAGAAGTTGTATAGTGAACCTAAAGGGAATATTAGATTATAGTAGGGATTCGGATGGAGAATTTCTGATTTGATCTACTGTATCAAATTAATTAAACGTCTTCAGACTTTTACGTGAGTGATTTCGGTTCTGCACCACTGGAGTGTAACACTCCTGGCTGGTATGTTGTCGTCAACCCGGAATTATTCATAGAGAGGAATCTACCTTCTTCTGTACACTAGCGGATTCCATAATCTTCATGCCTGAAACCCAGAATAAGCGCACTGAGATATGTTAGAATAAAGTATTAATGAAGAGTCTCATGAATAATATATAGCTGAGAGAGCAAAGGATATATTGACAAACTTAAGTAAAAAGCTTACTTATTATTTAGCATTTTTATATATACTGAAGTATTGAAGAATTGTCCTTTTTTAACACTTTTCTTAGACACAAAAACATGATATATTTTCAATATTGTTAAGTTATTATAATCTCAAGATATAATAGATAATGGAGGAAATAAAACAATCGTAAAAAATAAGATAGAAGTGGTTTATTTGAGGTTCTAAATTTACACAAAGCGGCGACGCTAACTTCATACCTAGCGGTAGTGAATTATACTATTGAGTCATTTTTCCGAAGGAACCCGATGAAACCATGATATTCCTAGAAATGTATTAAATTTAATGTTAAGTTGGAAGATTATTTTGTATGCTGCAGTAACGAACTACTAAGATATCTAAGAAGATACAAGAAAGAAGACTGCAGTGTTATGGACATGTAATGAGGAGAACAAATGACTATGTAGTCAGAAGAGTGATGGCAATGGAAGTGGAGGGCAAGAGATGTAGAGGGAGGCCAAGGAGGAAATGGGTGGATAGGGTTAAGAAGGATCTCGGGGAGAAAGATCTGTCAGGGGTAGAAGTTCAGGACAGGCTTTGTGGAGAAGATTCATCAGAAACGTCGACCCCACGTAGGTGGGAAAAGACGGAGAGAAAGTTAAGAAGTAACGAAATACTACTGCCTCTTAATGTACATACAACAGCCAGATATAGGGCGTTTGAAAAACTAATATAAACGTACAGGGTGGAAAAGTATCAAGGCCGAAAGTCTTATACTCTGCATGGTCTAATTCTAATTCAACGGCGTTTATAGCACGCAGACGTTCTATTTTACACGTACTCTAATAATTTTACAAATATATGCAGTTACACAGGTTAAGCACCTTATATCATAAGCCACTATTTTATATCAGAGCAAAACATGAAGTATTGCAACTCACCTTGCTCAGAATAGTCGCAAATTCACATCAAGTAATAAGAAAGCAGCAGATCAACCACATACACACCCTTCACTTTGCCAAGAAACTCTCAGCTGAAGGCAGGTTCAGCGTACTGGTGCGCATATTAAATGCACAGCAACATTTATTTTCTTAGTTTGACCCACATAGCCCCTTCACTCAAAAAGCCCCGCTCTACCCTACTATAATAGTTTTGAATCGCCGAAAGCACACAACAAACGGTGTTAACCAAAAAAGTTGTGGTCTCTGTGAGACACCGAAAAGACTTTAATTAAGACAGCCAAATTTTCCAGTGTATCAAATTCGGCATTTATGGAAAGGTGAAAATGTCCAGGTACCTATAGATACTTCCCCGAAACCTTATTTCCTTCCTACTTTCTAGGAGAGAACTTGCTAATAGTTTGCTGAACGATATAAAATCATTTCAAACATTAAATAAAATTGAAATCATTGTTAAACCAAGACAATTCTTCAATATTTCAGTATATATAAAAATGATAAATAATAAGTAAGCTTTTTTACTTAAGCTTGTCAATATATCCTTTGCTCTCTCAGCTATATATGAGACTCTTCATTAATACTTTATTCTAACATATCTCAGGGCGCTTATTCTGGATTTCGGACGTGAAGATAATGGAATCCGCTAGTGTACAGAAGAAGATAGATTTCTCTAGATAAACAACTTAGAAAACAATATGAAGAACTTATATTTTAAAGAACTCCCTTTTTGAAAATTTTCATAATAGTTTAAAAATTAAATACTGGAATGCATCATAACAATAATAAATAAGATTGATCATAATTCAATAAAGAAAGGATATTTTAAATAATATGAAAATTAACATTTCTCATTGGAATTAATAAATAATTAATATCATAGTTATGCTTACTTAGCCATTACAAATATTGTTTCATATTTCTTGATACATAAAATATCAATTTCAGTTTGTAATAATTCATATATTGCTAAAAAGTGAATTAGTTCTAAAAATATATTTCGGCTTTAATATAATTTCCCTTGTGAGTGTTGTTATTTATACATTGCTGCATCTTTTTTATTAGAAGGTGTTTGTTTGTCTTTAACAATTTTATGATGTTTTCGATTGTATTGATGACATATATTCTGCACTAGCTGAGGTTCATTGCCGTTTTGAATATTATCTTGTGTGTTTAGTTGACATGTTATTATCATATTTTGATTTCTAAAAATTATATGTTGGTGATAACAATTTATTGTTATTTCTGAAAATTGAAACTTTAATAACATTGTCATCTGCTGTTTTGATTTGAATAATTTCAGATCCTGCGATATCTATTTTAATACCTTTAAATCGTTGCAATTTCTTGAATATCATTGTATCTTATTAAGGAGCATGAAGCACCAGTGTCAATTAGAACTTTTATTGGACAATAGTAATTACAATTTGATTGTGCGTTTGTGTTTCATTTATTTTTGTTTTATTTTCCAATACTTCCGGCTCATCTAATGTAAAATCTCCAATAGTTAATACAATTTGCTTAGTATTTTGTTTTGATTGATAGTCTTGAAAGACTTTAATCAGCTCGTTTTGTTTCTCTTCTGTAGCTTTAAAAAATTTCAAATTAGCTACATTTTCCTTTCTTTGCTTAAAATTTTCTAAAGAAACTATTGTGGCTGAGTTGCGATAAATGTTTGTTACTATAAACGGTTCGCCGTATAAATTATAAAATTTAGCAATTTTATCATTGCTAGCGGAACTAAGATTATGTAATTTTCGAAAAACTAAGGACTAAAGCTGAAGATCATCTTTTGATTTTTATTATTTCTTGTTTAATAGGGGAGCGGATTAATTTGACTTCCTTATTTGTGGACTTTTCAAGACCAAGTGCTGACATAATCCGGCTTATTAAATCATAACACGGTAAGTTAAGAAAAACTTCTTGTGATGTTTGTTTATGATATTCACTAATGGTATTGTTCATAAAATAAATGACTTGATTCAGATGAGTATTTCATGTATTATGATTCGTATTACAGTAGAGTCTCAAAATACGTCCTATCTCCCGGTTATACCGCTCAATAGGATTACCTTGAGGGTGATAAGGCGATGTTAGAATGTGTTGTATGTTATTATTTTGCAAAAATGCTTTCCATTTTTCTGATGTCAATTGTGGACCATTATCAGAGAGGATCTTTCGAGGTAAACCATAATGTTTGAAGTAATCTATTATTCTCTTAATTATCTCACCAGTAGATGATTGCCTTAAAAGATACAACATAATGAATTTAGATGACACATCTACAATGGATAAGATAAATGTAAATGTTTCAGATCTCGGTAGTTTTCCAATTAGATCAATAGATATCAAATCTAAAGGAGCTTTAGAGTTTACATGATATTGAACTCTCCGTATTCCCCTCAAGTCAGGTTAGTCTCAAAACAAAGAGTGCAATTGCTTATATGGGTTTTAATTTGTTGACGCATTTTCGACCAACATAAGTTTCTTTGTATAGTTTTTGTTCGTTTTAAACCAACATGCCCCATTTTGTTATGGTATTGATGTAATATGTCTTTTGTGTTTGCTTTTGGTACTACCAATTTCCACTGCTTTTCTCGACCATGTTTTGTCCATAACACTTGATCTTCCCACTTGAAGTATCTATTTGCTCTATATACTACTTTGGTATTCCTTGCTTCCTGAATAATCTTTTGTAGTTCTTCATCACAATCATATTTAAAGTTTAAATCTTGTAAGACTGAATTATTGGCGCTGACATAATGAATTTGTTCTTCATAACCAACGGGTACACGACTTAGTGCATCAGCTACAATATTTTCTTTCCCAGATGTATAAGAAATATCAAAATTGTATTCTTGTAAAATTAATGACCATCTGAAGATGCGGGAATTCCATTGTTTTGCATCTTTTAACCATTTGAGACAATTATGATCCACATATAAAATAAAATGTCGACCCTTAAGAAACTGTGAAAAATTACTGATGACATACATAATTGCCAGACATTCTCTTTCCACAGTAGAATATTTACGTTCAGTTTCTTTGAGTGTTCTGCTTATATATTGCAAAATGTCTTTATCTTCTCTATTACCTTGATCAATAGAACCCGCTATTCCAATTGATGATGCATCTACCACTATATAAAAAGGTTTTTGAAAATTCGGTTGTTGTAATTGACACCGTGACGTTAGAATTTGTTTGATTTCTAGGAAGCAACGCTCTTGATCTGGCCTCCACATCCATTTTTCTCCCTTTTTCAATAGTTTATAAAATGGCGACATCTTAGTTGCATGATTGTTAATAAACTTCTGATGCCAGTTACACAGCCCAATCCACCTTTGGAGGTTTTTTTTTGGTCTTATATACTCCAGTATAATATCATGCCTTCTTGGATCTAGAGTCATAGATTCAACATTAACTATATGGCCTAGAAATATAATTTGTCTTAGGGCGAATGTACATTTTTTCAATTTTATAGTCATACAATTGGTTTGCAAGGTTCTTAGAATGATCTTCAAATGATGATGTATATAAACATAAATCGTCTACATAAAGGTTCATCCATTTGCTAATGTCTAATCCAAACATCGAATTCATAACAGCAATAAACACAGATACTGAGCTGACTAGCCCATATACTAGTCCCTTAAATTGAAATTGTTTATCCCCATAACGAAATGCGCTAAAAGGTCGACTGCGTTTTGTAAGTTTTACCTGAAAATAGGCAAGTGATAAGTATAATTTTGAGAAAAAATTAGCCAATTGATATCTGGAAAGTAAATCATTAACATTGTTCATCTGATTTCTTTTACGTACTACGCACTTATTTAACACCCTTAGATCTAGTACTGTACGCACAGCTCCATCTGGTTTATTAACTATGTGTAATGTATTATTGTGCGGACTATTGGCACGTTCAATATACCCCAGTTTTCCCATTTTTCTAGCTCTTGCCGAACTGCTTCGCGTTTAGAATGAGAATAGATACTGTTTAGAATTTACAATCACATTCTCTTTGAGCTGGATATCGTATTCAAATGATTGGTGACATCCAGGTCGCTAATTGAATATCTAACAAAAGTTTCAATAATTTCGATTTGGATTCCGGGCTTAATTATTAATTTCTTCCACATATTGGCGTATTTCAAGTTCTGATGCCTGAGTTACACAAAAATCGCTATAAACATCGTTTGGCCCAACAATTTCTTCAGGCACAAGATACGACCTTTCCTCTACCTGATTGGGCGCCATTATGTTAAAACAAGACAAATCTTCGTATATATATAAATGATAAATAATAAGTAAGGTTTTTACTTAAGCTTGTTAATATATCCTTTGCTCTCTCAGCTATTTATTATTCATGAGACCCTTCATTAATACTTTATTCTAACATATCTCAGGGCGCTTATTCTGGGTTTCGGGCGTGAAGAAAATGGAATCCGCTAGTGTACAGAAGAAGATAGATTCCTCTCTATGAGTAATTCCGGGTAGACGACAACATATCAGCCAGGAGTGTTACACTAAAGTGGTGTAGAACCGAAATCAAAGTCACGTAAAGGTTTGAAGACGATAATTAATTTGATACAGTAGATCAAATCAGAAATTCTCCATCTGAATCCCTACTATAATCTAATATCCATTATAGGTTCACTATACAACTTCTGTCTCTACAAAACAGTATCATTTAACATGAGCGAAAGTTTTCATAAAACATATCTCATGGCAAACTTCATTATACCATCATTATTACATTCGTTTATGATGAAAAAATCATTTTATCAAATAAATATTTGTAACTCAAAGTTCATCTTAGTTTAGACGAGCATTTAGCCCCGCCAACTATCGATTAATGTCTTGTTACTGCTGCGACTACGGCCTAACATTTATCTTCCAATCGCTGGATACTTATCACAATAAATTTACAGAACAAGACAGTGACACACACCAGTATAATATCATTTCACCAACTAACTTCAATTCGTGATTTGTCAACTAATGTTCATTTGTACAAAGAATATTTTATCGGCAATTAAAGGTAACAATGCTTAAACATAATTAACATTTTGATTTCCAAATTGCATAGCATTTCACAGAACTGGTTTTGTTTACATTCAATTTACTGTTTGTTTGACTTGAACATTTGCCTTTGATATCATTAAGACATAATATTTTCCCAGTTTAATAATCTTTCAGTAAACGTATAAAAATATAAACATTGCTTTCTAAAAACGTAACATTGTTTTAATAGAAACATCTTTGCAAACGCAATAAAATATATTTACAAACGTAACATCGTTAAACTCTCATTTAGGCATTTTGGCTTTTGTTTAACATGCAAAACACATTAGTTTCACCTAACGTAACTCAATGTAACACAATCAAATGTATTAAAACTCGACTTAAAGCAATCAAACCTAACGAAGCTTGACATAACGTAATATAATATAGAGTAGCTTGGAGCTAAAGCTGCACCATTACAAAAGTTACATAACACTAGACTTATATTAAGAGGCACATCCAGCCAACTACCAGCTGTACTAGGGTTGCCACCTGTCCCGTATTTTGTGAAAATTGTGCGTCCCGTTTTATCAGCTGTTGTCCCGTAGTATAAGAAGTAAATTCTCACATAGACTTCCAACATATCAATAATTTTAACAAATAAACTGTGATGGACTCTTTTCAAACTGTTTACTATGCAGACTGACGAGTAGTCTGTGTTCACATTCCCAGGCCCCAACATAAGACCTGGAGATAGGGATATAATTCTTGCGCCTTGTTTGCTCTAGTTGATAACACACTACAAAAAATGGCTACGTTAATTCAACACTTTTCGGGGTTGATCAATTTCTATTAGATAATTTGAAGTCACAAAAACCGAGATAGCATAACGTTTGCAAATATTTTAATAATTTTCAATAATTCAGGCAAATTTAAAACGGTGAGTAATAGCATTTTTATGAAATCTTGTGTTGGATGTCAAAGATTACAGGTAGAGCATATTTTATCAAACATAAATAGATGGTAACTTATGTGCAAGAATTCCTATCGAAGAAAAAGTTTGCTAGGAAAACTTTCTGTTCTGCATTATCCCAGCATCATCTATTCGACTTGAGCCAAAATTATCTAAAGACCTATCAAATTCAAATTCTAGTTCAGATTTGCTTTGATATCTCTTGGTAATG
>JAGDQP010046646.1:0-15241 GCA_022664845.1 Lepisma saccharinum
ATAGATCTGGGCTGATGGATCTGGGGTGTGATTTTACTCTCACTATAAATAATTAAATAATCATTATCGAAGAAAACATTATAACTTCCAGTTTTCCAATGCACTACAGCCTCTATATCAATAGAGTATAATCCAAACACTTCATCTTTATCTGACCTATTAGTACTTAAATATCAACTCGCTAATGGACCTAACTGAATTTCTTTCTCTTCTTCTTCATCATCATCTTTTGTTTCTCTAGTCTCTGGCAATGCCTTAGGCGAAGCAAATTAATATTTCTCAAATGAGGTTTCTGATGGTGTTGGTGGATAATTATTTATATTCTGTTGTGCTACAGGTATAAGTTCTGTAATTAGATTAATGTTGTCATTGGTTACTCCTTCAATTTATTTTCCCATCGCCTCAATCAATGGTTTCTCTTGACGTTTTTGCTTTTCATAGTAGCTACGGTGACTCTCTTTCCATTCTTTAAAACGTTTCGCCAAAATATTTTCTAATTCAATATTATTCGATTTTCGTTTTGACATTATATAAAAATACTATATCATTTCCGTTTTAAAAAGAAAGTAACCTACGTACATAAATTGTTCATTGAAAACGTTAAACATAACGACATAAAACTATCAATCGATTATAAAGAAATGATTGATTTTGTTTCGGTACTTTCCATTATTTTACTTTCTACTCATATCGATTGTTATAAAACCATAATGTCCCTTCCATGCAATATAACAAATATTCTTAAATTTATTAAATGACATATCACCAACAAGAAACTCATTATAGACATGCTTTAAATTCGTGTTATCTTGACCAAATATGCATAAGAAATTTGCATTATTTCTAATAAGTTGTTTCGGAACTTTAATATATGTTTGTGCTAAGTAAAAACAATACATTCCTTGATCTCTACATTGTGTGTAGTAATTGCGTACCTTCATTCTGATCTTCTAATATATAGTAGTCAAATATAATAACAGCCCGTTGCTTGCAATCTTCTAACTTTATAACGGAAGGTTTGAATGTAGCCAAATGATAATGAAACATTTCTTGTATATCGTTATAAATGTGTTGCAGTTGTTGATATTTGGGTTGCTCTAAGCTTTTAGAGAATACGTATAAGTGTCTACCATTCCAATAAAGCCAATCTGGAGCAAGAATGAAATTATCAATAACTAGTGTAGTTTTCCCGCAACCTGATGTTCCTATTATTAAGCAACGAATATTACTAGGAAGAAGTTACACTTACCATAATCATTAGTTAGCGAAAGTCGTTGCTTAACACTCCACATTTTATGATTGATAAACTATATTAATGCTTTCAGATCGATCCAAGAATTATCGTGTGAAGATAAACCTAATGACTTAACTAATGCTTTATTTCTAATACCATGTAAAACACTTTCAACTAAGTATACATGAGGTTGTTTTGTCTTCATTAGTTCTTGCTCATAAAACGGCCCTTAACGAACTAATCGCGCTCATCTTTTAAGTGGTATGTAGGCGGATCAGTCTTAAAAACTGTAGCTATTTGAAATATTTTTGTGCTCTAATTGCGAGTGAAGCCTCTTTCAATATTATTTTTAAACATACTAAATCGAACATAATCTTCTACGCTATATTTCGCCTTTGGCGACGCTATATACCTCTTGCTATAGATTGTTGATATTAATTTTTGTTCGTGTTCTTTCTTCACGGCGTCAATAGGTTTCAATTTTACCGTGCTACGTTTTTCTTTTTGTGATACTTCTTCATTACTGCTTTTAATATATTGTACCATTTTTAATTACCTTGCAGTGTGAATTGCTTTCAGATCAAATTACGTAATGTTTTATTAAAATGTTCAACAATACTTTCCCTGGAAGTTCCCTGTGTAACTTATTTCCCTGTTATATTTTTAACTGGTACAGCCCATGCATACTTAATAAAAGTGTCAATAATAGCTAGAAGATAAAAATATTCCCTATTTAATTTAGCTAAGCCTTTCAAGTTTCCTGAGTTCATTTCAACCAATATGCCTGCCATAAATCATGTATTCCCTTGGTTACAACAGATATTCCTCTATAATTCCGTCTTGCAGGCTTGTGTCGCTCTTCAATAATCTGCTATTCATTCTATTGAGAATTAATTATATTGAGAACTAATTTAAAGATCTAGAAATCATTTGAGCAATAAAGTACAAATCAATACTTATTGGATATTCGCCAGGTGAAAATTTATCTGATCGAACTACAATCATATCGCCTTCTACAACATTAAACTCATGAAGTATAATGTCATCTTCAGTTGGAGCATCTGGCTACTCTACTACCTCCATGTATTCCTAAATAAATGGTGATAAATTGCCATAGTTTGGCCACCCCTCGCTGAATATATATATATATATATATATATATATATATATATATATATCCACAATAGGACACTCTTTATTATTATTCTTAATCCAATCAAAAACAATAATTTTTAGCTTACCCAAAAACTGTATTTCGAAATAGGTGTCTTCATATTAAATAGATACATTTTACCACTAAAACTGCCAAGCGTGAAATCTCGTTCCTTAATTGGTATTGAATAAATTTTAAAGAACTGAACACTATGTAAATTGTGTATTGACGTTAACAATTCATTAAATTTAGCTTATATGTCCATATACACATCACTTTTTAATTTATAGTCTAGGTCATTCAGTTTCGCAACAATTTCATTCTTTATTTCATCGTTATTGCTATAAAAGTCTGTTATCGGTACGAAATTTTTAATATTATCTTGCACCTCCTAAAGTTGAGTCACAGTAGGCATTAGAGCTATTGATGCATCTACATTACGAAAGTCATTAATATCAGCATATTTTTAGGTAAGTGATTAAGAGTATTAGTCACAGAAGTATATTTCGTTTCTAGATCACTGATGTGTTTCTGAATATAAGCAATCAATGTGTTATGTGTTAGTGTTGTATCCTTTAAACTTTTCAACATATTATTTAACCCGCTAACTATTTTATTAACGCCATTAACAGAAATGGATTTTGAATGTTTTTGTATCGCTTCTCTAACTTCATTTTGAACGTTAGTCAACACCTCATGTATTCCGGAAAGATCTTCTAACGTTTTAAGGAATGTTATACTCGTTTGAATGTTTTGTAATTGAACCTTAATATTGTCTATCGCTTCATGGGGGTTGTTTCGATTACAGTTTCAATGTTACTTATTGTCTTTTTCTTATTTCTACTTCTTGCGAAGTTGGGAGTGTGTTAATAGTTTCTTGGAGAGCACTTAATTTTTTATTTTATTTCATTTACATTTTGGTTTGTTGCTAATTCACTTAAAGACTTACGTGTACTCTCGATATCAGATTGATTCTGTGTGTTCTTTCGTACTTCAATTAAGTCACTTTGAACGGTGCTTACAACATGCTGAAGGTTAATTAGATCTGTAGGAAGATTAAAACTCTCTAATTTCTTATTTAGTTTTGCAAGTGCTACCTGTAAACTACTTACCTCTGTGGGAATGTTATTCAAAACAGTCTTTAGATTCTTTAGTTCAATTTGAATATTCGTAAGTGCTGATATATTATTAATTATTGCTTCAAACTTACCAAGCTTTCTACTAATTTCCGATACATCGCTATAAAATGTAGGTTGCTTAGATCGTCACGGTGTTTATTTGTTTCGTCAGTAATAGTTTTATGTTCATTTTGTATAATCGAAATAACTTATTGCATCTTTTGAATATCTTCTTGACGGGGATTATTTCGAAGAGCATTTTCTAATGCGATCACAGCTGTTTGAAGACCGTTATATGTATTTAGTAACTCCGTAAGCTTTTTATCCATATTATTGACTAAATCTTGTGCTGGAGTATTTCTAATGAGTTGATTACTAATTGTACATCATTTTGGGAAGTAGATCAAGAATATGCTGTTGTTCTTCTGTGATTTCAGTTTCAATATTTGAAGAAAAAGTATTTCGTTGTGCGTTGATTTCACCCTTTATTACTTTAATTCCTTGATCTAATACTGTAAATTGATTTTCATTGATGTTGAAAGGAGAATCTGATAATGTTTCATGCTCGTGAATATTTTATAGAGGGAATCCAAATAAATCCGCCAGCATAATAAATAATAGTAAACTATATTATAATAAAATGTATAGAAAACATCTAAAAAGTTAACACAAAATTAAAAAAACACACTGAATGCGCTTTAATAACTTACTATGTACAAACCTTAGCAACTATTTAACTCTTACAGTTACACAAGTAAAAATTAATACGACTCTTCAGAGGTTGAGGGTCGAAGACACACATCACAAATTATTTCATCATTATTATTTGCTACTCTTCGATGACCCCACGGCAGTGGGGGCATTTTACGTTTATCCTCCTCAGGATATAGAGCTATTTTTTTATTTACAGTGTGAAGTGTATGCAAACGCTAGTGAATTTGATGTTGCTCTTTCGTTAATTGTTCAGTAGAAAACAAGGAATTCTCAAAAGCATCGAATGTAATGTCGTTTTGACAACCTTTTTCTTTACCCCTTTAGCTCTCTTTATTCCTTTATTTTCCGCCGTATTCATAGCATAAATTTTGATCTTAAACACACAAAATTATGAAGAGCTAGACCAGCAAACTCATCTTTCATTTTACCAGGTATATCATTAACTAATGGGATATTGTATTGATTGTATTGTGAGTAAATCGTGTTGTTGAAGTATTCAATCATTGACTTCATATCTTCATAAAGAAATTGACAAATAATGTAATAAACGAGAGAATCTGTGTCAATGTATGGAAAAGAAAAATTATTTCCGTACTTGGGTTTCATTATATCGTAATTAAATTGATACATTGCTAATTTCGAAAGATCTAAAATAGTGCTTCCAACAAAAACAGGTTTATTTTATTCAATAAAGTTTCTTAACATCTAATTAAGTACAACATTTTCTGAATATATGGTCCTTGAATTTAAATGGGGCATATAAATGAGTTTCTTAGCTTTTCTTTTATTAGAAACAAGTCTTAAATCCGTGTACTTTCCTACATTATCCATGGTTTTCCCAAACACACTGTTAATCATATGTTTGTCGAAATCTTTCTGGAATTCTCTTGAGGCTTTTGTGCGGAGATTTGTTTTAAAATCTATGTAGGGCTTAAGCCACTTTGATTGAGAAAACCATAGAATTCTGTGAACCTTTATACGTTTTAAGCCGTGGGAGAGGTAGAATTTTAATAGCCGAAAATGTACAACATAATTTATTTTTGGATTTAATGTTAACAATGATTTTTTGTGTTTTCCGTTAGGTGGTATTATATTCTCAGGACATAAAGGGTAATCAACATGTTCATCATGCAAGCGCTAAGGATAATCTAAATCTACCTCCGCAAAGAAACCTCGTTCGTCTTCATCAGGGTAATTTAAAATTTTGTCTGTTTCCCAATTTTCCGGTGTAGGATCTAGGAAGAAATGTCCGTAAGGAAGAGAAGAGCTCATGGCGTAACCGTAGAGATTAGTTGCATCAAGATACATAGCGAACGAAGTTTCTTCGTTGGGGATCGAATTCACTACCAAGAAACTCATTGTTATATTTCATATACCTTAAACTACACTGTGACATACCACCACGAAATTATTTTTCAATAAAGAGGTGCATGTCAATTTCAGAAAATAAGTCTAATTATTGTTTACTTGTATAGAGCATTGCCTTCCAAGATAAGCCGAGGGAAGCGTAGGAAAAGGCGGGATCAAGTTTATAGGACTGGATGCATGTGTTGCGATTTTTTTTCAAAACATCTGCAGTTAAGAAAACATCAGTTTTCAGATAATGATCATGAAAATCCGCAAGTATTTTACATTGAAATATTTTGCATATTTGATGGGCTAATTGATAGCCTTCCTTACTGGAAAATGTTTCTTCTCTAGGTAGTTATGTTTCATAAAATTTTGATCGATCTGTGAAAAAACCGTAGATAAAGTCACCTTTTTTACGACTTAATTCAAATAGCTGATTGTCGGGGAAGTATTAACGAGTGTATTTTAGCTATTCCGGCATGAGTTTTTGAACTAATTCATTAAGGGTGTAAGGTAAGAAACGGAACAAATCTAAAACCTTAATTCAATTTTCGTACCATTTTTTTAGATGAACCCACTTTGAAAATGAAATAAATTTTTCTTCACTTTCTGCGAGAGCTTTTATATCGCTGGGAATACACCCTAATTGTTTTATAAAAGGTTTCGCAGCATAACACGAAAATCCATGCATAAAACAATGTATAAACTTTTGTATTCTTCCTAGTTCGTTACAATTATTACAAAGAGGATTGAGATAAGATCCTGTAAAATGGCAGTGATGCTGAACCTTTTGATTATTTTCATTATATTCTTTACTGTAAATAGGGCATTATGTGATTGTTCATAGTCGAAAGTTTTCAGTGCAGTTAAGGGATTTATAGGTAAATCCAGATTTAATCTATCAACATTTTTTTTTCAAAATCATCACTCAAACTTAAAAAAAATGTTGTGCTGGATTATCATCTTTACAATACTGAAGTTCGGTTGGCGTACCATCTAACCAGCAAATTTTATAGCAATAGCTTGCTATATCACGTAGTTGAATGTGGGTAGATTTCTGTCCTCGGTGTTCACTAACATTGATTAAAAAAACTTTCAAAATCGGCCACAATAACAACATTAGCTTCTACAAATGAAGGACCTGTTCTAAATTGAATTGTAGAACCAAGAGCAGGCATTATAACATGAGTTGGTTCATGCTCGCGAGAGAAGATTTCATGTTCTGTTAGTCTATGATCGGAGATAAAGTGTGATAAATAGCGCTTACAGAAATGATAGTGATGGTGATCGCTAGTTTTCTGACTACGTATTAGTCTAGAAAAAATCGTATTAAGCAGTAATGCCTTGCTGTTGATTGTGACACCGTTGCTCTTGATGTTGATGCTACTGGTACGTATGTAGTTGCTTTTACGAATAGTAAATCTATGCCCGTTTTTTATTGTTTTTCACTGATGTGTAGCGAAAACACTTGTTCTTTTCTTTCTTTTTTTAGACAATCCAAACACTTCGATAGAAATTGGAGTGTTCGGAAACTTTTCGTAATACTTATTCTTAAATTTAGCGACATCATGCAGACTTACAGGAAAATTAATTTTACTTTCTTCAAAAATAGGCAGTATTTTATTCACATAACACTTATCATGGACGATTAGGTGTTTCTTTCCAATAAACAGGGTGAAATTTCGCTAACACTGCATTTAAAAAACATTTTTGATCTTTATATTGAACATTAATAGCAGTACGTTTGTACTTGATGTGGTCGGGAAGTTCGATATAGAATGAAGCTGATATAGGTTTATACACGTTAACATGCACTTTCAGCTTATGATTTGGATTGGAGCTTTAAGACCAGTCCGGGCCGTCCACCGCTCTCTCTTCTTGATTTGCTTTTAATTCGTTACATGTGTCAATTAAATAATATTAATCTTCAACACGGCTTCATTTTCACACATTTGTTCCAAAAAATGTTCACACTCTATTTTATATTGAGGTAAGAAAGGAGTGGATATCTCCACTATTTTTCTCCGCGAGTTCATAATCACATTTTTTTTAATGCTTCTCTTGTCGGAGTATAGAAATGTTTATTTCTCATATGTCGATCAAAATTTGTTTTCGATATTTCTTCATTACACACAGCACAATTAGTAGTTGCTAATTTTAGCTTTTTTTTGTAGAATGCTGTATATCTTCTTCACTTGGATATTTGCGTTTAATATGTGTATTATAGTTCTTTTTTAATATTTCCTCACCGCATTTTGAACATTGATTTTTCTCCATTGTTTTTCAGGGAAGGAGAGAGCAACTATATTATATTTTAAAACATATTTTTTTTCTTTTTCACTAAGTTTTTTTCCTAATACTTGCAAAATATGCATTTCCGCACAAGAAAAGTAGTTATTTCTTATTAATTTCCAATGAACGAAAGGGTATATTACTAGATTTTTCAGTTAAACAACCCTGCCTCGATTTCCCACTAAAATAACTTTCGTTAAAAACACATCAAAAGATTCTCAGCAAATAATCTTCATCTAAAACAGGATGTTAACTAATTCACAAGCTGCTCTTCCTACGAATACTCTCTGATGTTAAGCTAAGAACTGGAATATTCATTTCTCTTTACGTGTAGGTAAATTCCCATTCAACATTCCTATCACGTCATGTTATATAAGAGAAAAATTTAAAAATATAAATTCAAGGTTTTTCGTTTATAACTAGATAATGAAAAGTTCATTTCATAGGTTAAGTCTCTCCCATTCTTGTTGAATAAATAGATCATGAAGCGCAAATGACATTCAAATAACGGATGATCATTATATTTCGCTTCAGTTTAAATTCACGCAACTGTTCCACGTTTGGGAATAATAGCAAGCAAGTTTTTTTCGATTCTCACCGCACATTTAAAACATAATATTTTCGGGATTCGCATGATAATTCTGCATGCAGTTACACAATAAGCACCTTCCGTTTTTACCAGTTATTTCAAGAAGCTGTTGTTGCCTTCGTTTATTTATAGAAAGAGCAAATATACGAGAATATAAAACCGAGAGAAATTGAAACGAATCAACAGCAAAGTGTTATTTCATTTTTTGGTTCTTTCATAGAATTTTAAGTAAAAAGAAAATGTTCATTACCGCTGTAACAAATTCTTAGCTACAATAATAAGCTAATTTTTTGCACCTTCAAATGCGGGTGACAATAAATGAAGTAGCGAGGTATGTTGGTGTTGAATATGTATGAATCCTGTATTCACTTGAGTACGAAGCAGCAGCTGTTAGAACACACTTTGTTCGCGTTTTTTTGCTTAAAAAAGTGCTTAGCTGTAAAACTATTCAAGAAGTTAGCAGCAATATGAACGTAGTAAATAGATCTGTCAATAGAAGAAGGGGTAATAATTAAGTAGTTGATAATAATATCAGTAGATGGCTTTGCGGGTGCAGGGGAATACTGATAATTAATAGAACTCTTAATAGATGAAGCTAATAATTAGTTAGTTAATATTAACACCGGTAGATGACAGTGAGGGTGCAGGGGATGCTGATAATTAATAGAATTGTCGACAGATGGAGCTAATAATTAGTTAGTTAATATTAACACCGGTAGGTGACAGTAATAACACTAGCAGAAAATATTATGGGTCAGCCTAAAAATTGCAGACTGATCAAATCTCCTATCTTGCCCATCTTAAAATCGGTCTGTATACCTTTACGTGTGAGGTATGAGTCATGGGAGTGAATATATGAACTAGTGAACTTTTACTAGTTACTACAGTTACAATTAGTAATCTCACATTGATAACTTAGCACATGAAAGGAGCTCAAGCAAATTCTTGTAAAGCAACAGCATTTCAGTTACAAGAATTGATTGCATTACGCAGATTAGAAACGTTAGCCTCTATAAAGATGAATTTCAATGCTCACCGCAAACACATTGCTGTTAATGACAAACTCTATGGTTACATCTCTTTCTACAGACAAAGAAATTGGTAGTAAAGGAGCACTGGAATGAAATAAAAAGTAAAATATGAGTATGTAGGTGGAACAAGAACATAACAGTTAATATTTGTTGATAAAATCAGGGTAAAGAATTAAATAGAGCAATGCTTAATATTCGATATCTATGTAATTGTGTTTAACAATAGTAGTCAAAGTTGCTTTTCCCAAATTACATACAAATGTGCATGAATATGTTTAAGTACTGTATTGTACGTTCTAATTGGTTCCGCATTTTGGAGCACATTGCTGTAAAGTGTAATATTTAAGAATCACTTAAAGCCCAATTTCTTCTCTGGCGATTTTCCAACGTGTTTGGAACCCACAACTGCCCAAAAAGTTCATGAAAGACAAGATGTTATAGTCACCCGTACTGTTATGTATCCATATAAGCAAATTGATTTATAAGTAAGAGGTACCGTATTCTTGAAGTGATATTGATCTTTCTACCAGGCTTATCCTCTACATGGGTTTACATACGTCAAACAATTTTAGGATAAATCTATTCTAATAAAACTTGAAGATGACATATACAATTTAGATCTTTCGATTTAGTTTCCTCTAACAAAATATTTATATTTGCAAATGCCGTTTTACCTTCTGACTAAACAAGAAGGTAATGAAACGTTCCTCTTTGAATGTTTATGGAACTCGAGTATAAAATGATCAAACTATATATATATTGATTCAGGCACTATTCCAAAGTTACAAACATGTTACACATGTATAATCTTCTATTACCACCTGTACTTGTCTGTTATAATTTCAAGCGTCCATAATTCCACCTTTTAAAATATAATCAATCTTTCCTCTTTCGTTCATACAGGCAAAATTTTAAATTTTCTTAAGGATTGAAATTGAAAGTGCAACAATGTGAAGTACAAGAAAAACATTTGTAATATATTAACACTTTAAATAAAGCGAAAACTCTTGCTTGATATAAAAACTTGCATTATATTAACACTCTAACAAATAAGTTGCTCAATTAGTTTGTGTTCGAATTGGATAGGTTTCAAGTTTAATTTAACTCCCTACATGTGTTTCATTGCTCTTTATTTTACATCCCACCAACATAAACAGCACCATTAATTTTTAAACCATTTACCCACTTTTATGTTAGTCTAGTCTATATGTAACAAGTGACTCTTGGACAATACCCACAATTTCTAAATGAGTAAAATTAAAATCCAGCCAGTCAATTGCAATGGTGTTATCATAATTGGATGGTGTTGTAAAAAACTTCTGCACATGAAATTAATGTCTCGGTAATCGTTTGCATTAGCTTCTTCTGCCATTAAGCATTGGTACTTCAAAACCTGTAATAAAATTACTTGTTGTGCTCAAATTCATAGAACGCGTTTCTAAAGACACTTCAGAAGGAAACATATAACATCACAGCAAATAAAAGACTAGAGGCCATCCATGGTGTCCAGTAATGGTCACAGACGCGACCAACACAAACTTTGAATGTTGGGTTCTGTTATATTCGCTAGATGGTTCAATTGATATCTCGTATTGATAAATTTGCTTCCTGGTGTTCTCTTTATATCTGGGTGAATTTAAATATCAGAATGCGAACACCTGTTTACGGCCTAAAGTTAATTGTATTTCGGTAGACAATACGTTACATTTTTAATAGCGTGGATGTTTACGGTGAAACACAAGGCTCAAGGCGGATGACGGAGAAACTTTAAAGTAATATATAAAGTTTCTACATAATTTGTAGTGGTATAAAGTTTAAAAATTGACGTTTGACCTGCGTGATCCGGTAATATCAATGCTCTAAGAGTGTCGTGTGCCGATTTTGGAATAAATCACTACAACATTGTGGACAACATGCGATTACATTTTATGGAAGTGAGTGAGTTTGACTGAGAAAGCGCTGATTTTGGTGGAGAATTTATTTTTGGAAGCATCAATTCCTTTTCGTCTTCCATATGTCTGCTCTATATGTAATGGAAAGCAACGAACATGTTAAGTACTTAATATGGTAAACGAACGTGCTGACACATCACTACGTGACTTCACAATACATTCTGGATTATTCAAATCCGAAATAATGGAAAAACTAACAATGCTGGTAATAGTGTCAACAGCGTCCAGTACAAAAGGCGTTCAAAAATACTTATACTTGGTTACAAATGACGTCATATCTTCACACATAATGACGTATGCAGTATCGACTTAGCAAGTCACAATCGAAGCCACACCCAATGTATCTAATTTTGTAATGCGTATGATTGATGAAAACCCACATAGGGAGCTGTCATAATCAAATGATCTTATTGTCAACGAGTTACCTACTTTAAGAGGCCAAATATAGTAATCCCCTTTAAACTTCATTCGCTAATCATACACATGGATTGAATTGGTGAATTTTTTGTACTTTTCCAATTGTGATCTGTTAAACCAAAAAGGTTTACGTCATTACCTGTCGAGCTGTAGCGTCATTTGAGTAGATGCCGCATTAGCTCTGATCTCATGCAGTTCTGAAATTATGCATAACTCGAAATTTCTTTCAGCAAAGTTTTCTTTTTAATTTTGGAAAAAGAACAAACTCCAGAACTTTTTGCCGTTCATTTATGGATACACTTTACGTATCTACATAAATATGACATTCCTCAGTCAGTATTTTTGACACAGCTGAACCCGAATCACTAAAGTATATCACTGAGTCTTGTAAGTATAATTTTCACTTCACTCGGGTCCTGAGTTCATGGTGTCAAAGTAATCCCGTCTTAGACGTTCTCAAATAGATGGAATTCCTATAATCGCAATTGTCACGAAAATCTATGACGAAATTTCATTTGCGTAGAATGCTACGGATCTTCTGGTTATTAACGTTTCAAATATCTCTACAATTTCGGTAGAGTCTAAAACTAATGATATCAAACTGAAAGCTGCGCAAATTCATAGTTCAAAAACTGACACAAAAACTAAGTCCAAAATTGTCACTTTTGGTATTAAAACGTCACTAGCACAAATTGAGCAAATCGAAGTTAATTAATCGAAATCTTGGATAAGACGGAGTAATCATGGGGAATGGGTTGAAAAGTCTTACAGGATGCGCTAGTTTGCTACTGTATACCAACAATGATGCAAGCGGTGTAATTGAACTTTCTGGTGTAAACTGGTTAATGAAAAGATTCTCAAGGGAATACGATCTATTGATTGTAAGATTCAGATTCAGATTCAGACATGTATGGGGGATGAAATTCTAATCGAATGTGATGAGGATTAATACCACCAATCAGCGGCTAATAGTACTGGGATAGAAGCTGTCAACAAACTATCTCAAACAAGTGCAGGTGTTAACAATTACAATAAATGAATTCACACAAGCGTGGGCGAACAATGATCCGTGTATCGTCGGTTTGATACGTATAGATTTCTGGTGAAAAGGCATCTTATTGACTATTCACGCTAACATATACCTCAGGTGTTCAATATGTAATTATATTCTTGCAAGATATGTGTAATCCTGCTAATTGAGCTGGTATTCGGTGTAATTACATCCTGTTGGTTTTCAATATCACAAGATGTAGGTGTTAAAGAGCGGAGCGAATGACGTCCGGCCAAAACCTAATATAGGTCAATCGGCAATTTACTAAGAACATTATGAGCATAATCCAATATCGCTATTTATTGCTGTTTGCCTATGTACAAGACATTATAAAAGAACTAGATAAATTACTTCGAAGGATCAAGAACAGATAATTGCCAGGAAAAGATGGACTTAAAGCACAGGAGTTTAAATGGGAAGTTAGAAAGATGAAAGACGAACTTGCTAAACTATTCTCGATGTGCTTGAGGAAGAGATAAATACCATCAAGTTGGAATGATGCTGTTATAACTCTGTTGCACAAGAAAGGGGACAAAGAACGCGTCGAAAACTACAGACCAATTAGTTTATTGCCAGTTCTGTACAAACTGTTTATCAAAGTTATTTTGAATAGTATTGAACAAGACATTTATTCCATCCAGCTAACGGAACAAGCCTGATATCGTTGTGTGCTTAAGAACAATGGACCACATACAAACATTGAATGAAGTTATGGAAAAGAACTTCCACTATGTTTGGGATTCATGGTTTTTAAAAGGCTTTCCATTCGGTCTCCTTAGCAGCAGTACTTAAATAACTTGAACATCAAGCTTTCATTACTTTACAGTGAAACGTTTACTCGACTGCCACATCTGTCATTAGACTACATCAGGAAAATCATAAATTTAAAGTTGGAAATGGAGATTCAATTAAAAAAAAAGTTTTCTGCTGTCCTGGAGAGAGTGTTCCAAATTTGAAACCGGGATGAGGTTGAAATTAAAATTAGTGAGGAATATCTTCAACACCTATAGTTCGCTGATGATATAGTCCTGTTTACTTCAAGTGCAGAAGAACTACAAACCAGAGTGGAAGAACTGAGTAATGACAGTTCGAAGATAGACCTTAAAATAAATTAAGTAAAACAAAAGCAACACACAATCAACACGCTGCAAAGGAAGATGTAAAGATTAACGGACGGACACTAGCCATAGTTGATGAGTGTGTTAACCTAGGGCAGCTCAAACATAGAATGCCAAGTTGACTGATGAAATAAATAGAATATGTATAGTAAATCGCTGAATTGAGAAACGTCCTAAGTCACTCATGTGCCGAGAATGAGTTGACATGCATCTTTAATTCTTTAAGGACATTTACTTCTAGATCTAACAGCCGTTTCAACAGCAAACCATAGTCGACCTACATAGCTCTGATGTGCGGACTTTAGCGTATTCATTTTCAATAATTATAACTCTGTGTGTAAAGTTTTAAAATGCTCTTGTAAAATATAGTTTGCATGACTTATGACGTTTCTCAAATCAGCGATTCAAATGGCATGGAGTTCGTTTGAAATACTACACTTTATTTTAAAAAGCAAACTATAAATGTGTCTTACCTTTTATAAGTAAAGTTTATAATCAATTTGTCTTACCTGTGATGATGTACAGCTGTGAAACTTGGACATGAATGAGCAAACGACTGAAAGATTGAGAGTCACACAAATAGTAATGGAGAGATACATGCTAGGAGTAACCACGAGATACATGAACACAAATGAATGAATTTGCACATAAACAAAGGTAGAGGATGTAAGGAAGACTGCGAAGAAGATGAAGTAGAGAGGGGCTGGTCATGTAGCTAGACCAACAGATGGAAGGTGGACGACAATGTACTACATTGGGTACCTGGAGAAAAGAAACGACCGAGACTACGACCAAATGTAAGATGGGTAGATGAAATCAAGTGTTTTTCAGGAGCTACATGGATGATGAAAGCAGCAGACCGAGATATGTGGAAAGAAAAGCGAAAGGCCTTCATCCAGCACTTGAGGGAGAGTGGGTGAATATGGTGATGATGTCCTAAAACTAATACAAAATCAACTTATAACTAACATATGAATAATATTTAATTCTCAAAATCGGAAAAAAAATAATTCATGTTATACTAGTGTTAGTTCTTATATATTCCAGTCACCATATACCCAATTGCATTTATTCTCTATGCACTACAAGAAGAAAGTTTACTCGTGTTCACTTTAGCAACGTATTTTCGAAAGTCTATACATTATATACTTGTTTAACTCTAGAACTACAGACCAAATTTTGTACCTTTCATTACCAACTGGGTCCAATGGACCCATGGTGA
>JAGDQP010046647.1:0-15241 GCA_022664845.1 Lepisma saccharinum
TGAATATTGGTGTGAATACTTTAAAATTGAGCCTTTATATTTAAGACATAGGATCAGAGACAAATAATTCATAAAAGAACTATTGCAAAATAAAATTCATTGCATGAATTTACTAGAAAATATACCCACACAAGCGTTAGGTACGCTAAATGCCTATAATGGAATATTGCAGAGAATGATAGATAACTACAATATATTTTGTGACTGCTAGGTCTTTTCTTTAGTTTCAAATGTAATAATTGTATAATGGTTAATCTTATACTCTCATGTTTCGCACTATGCATTTTATTTTAAACACCGATATCGCTGGAATTAACTGTACATGTAATCAACACAAATGTTGAGTCTAATTTATGTAAATAAGAAAATAAATAAGATGTAGCCAAGTAAACCAGAAACTAAGTCTGGGCATTTGTACACAACTGGAACTACAGAGGAATGATATTCCCAGCTTTAATAATTTGGTTACTCAATACGCTGTCAACTTACATGTGCTCATTTTTGTTGCATCTTGTGTATTCTGAACTGTTTCATTTTGCATGTTATACTCTCTTTAATGAAGAAAGAAAACTGTAAAACGAATTGTGTATTTATGTGTGTTATATAGGCAATAGTGTTGTTCGTAGCACGTAAATAAACATTCATTCATTCATTATTATTTATTCACGATTTTTGTGCTAGAATTTAAGAAACAATTTTAATCGTGAGGTTAGTCCTTAAAATTAATAGACATGAGTAAGTCATTAATTTGATGCTCCGAATTAGTCAAGATGACAAGTATTCGAGGTAATAACGACTTTTGTACAACTCACTATATTTTTCTTTGTACTAGACTTTGTTTGCAGAGTACATTGATGAAAATCCGTGTGTTTATAGTAAATGAATTGGTATATGTTACATTAGATTTCATTTTTTGTGTAAAACATCGTAAATCTGATGAATTTTTCATTTAGGGACTGATATTCCTTCAATTTACCGTAATGTTAAGAAGTAATTGATGCACTCAATTCTATGTAGTTGAGAATGTAATCTCAAATTATTCAATTCTCATTGTATCAAATCCGCGTAAGCATTTCTTCTTACAGACAAATAATATGCAATTTTCTCTTATTCAAATTATCTATTTCCGTGTGCTATTTGCAACTTCTCTGATTCGCCCTTCTTACTACAGCAAGTGAGATTACACACTAATGAAAAGATCACATAAAAATATTCTTTTCAACAAGGAAATAGAAAAATGGAGATGATGTATGTATTTTGTATGAATTATGTATTCCAACAGTATTTACTGCCTGTTTGTTTTGAAGTAACTAGGACGTCCTCCATTGTGTACTTCTTTAATAACTTAAATTTTCTGCTTTTTAAGATTTTAAGTAACAACAGTCGCGTTACAGAAAAATAGTTAAATCTTGTTTTCTTCATTGCATGAAAGTAAACGAGTAATAGTAAGTTTCTTCTTTCATTATCAGTAGTATGTTAGAAAACAGCAGAGTCACCTACCGTTAGTTTTGAGAACTCGTTGAAAAGTTTATGTAAAAACAGATAAATTTATTATATTTAGTTGGAATAAATTCATCAATGTTTTGCGAAACTCATTAATGTGTCCAAAGATAAATTATTCTAACCTTTTTTCGTAATCATAGAGCAATCTCACTTTAACAGCTTGGGAGCATACATTTTCCCTATAAATCAATAAAAAAAATTAACACACTAACTTACATAAGCCACATTGCGCAAATATTTGCATCATTTCAATCAATATGAAATTCTACCCAGCAATCTGAAATTTTTGTGTGTGATGATATGTGTTTTAAATATAACTGTACCCTAAGACAAATCTATCTAGGATGTACATTTTCGCACGATGCCACAGAATGCACCGCTAGGTACTAGTAGTGGTGCCTTATTTTCTCTTTCTAGGTTATTTATTTTGTTTATAAAGGATGAAAATGCACTTCGTGTTGCAACAATGCGCTTGGTAAATATTCGTATGCAAAGTACAAAACCACAAAAAATTCTGATTATAATGGCAGTGAATCGTTGCTATACTTAGTTTGATATACATTGTCCAATGAGTTGTCCATATACGTTGTCACCAGAAACACTTTCTTCTCTTATTCTAATAAAGTTTACATTCAAATGCTTATAGCAATCCTTTCTTTATATAATTCTTCTTGGTCTGTTTTAAACCGTGAAGGGGAATTGCACGACACATGAACCGAAATCAGAAATGTGAAGCCAATTATCACACTAAAACACCATTTACGCTTGTTAATAGCATCCGTTAAAGATTCTCTTTTACGTAAACGATGTGTGTGTGTGTGTGTTTAAGTTACACGCACTGCTTTAGTCACTGAATGTGTGAAGAATGTCTGAGTCTGAAATTAAGTGTTCTCAGTCATTTCATTCAATGTAGTTTCATGTTAATCATCATTGAATTTTGATGATACGCAGATGGTGCTACATAGGCCTATTGCTTGCGTGCTGAAATTGAAGGTGAAACGTGTAAGTGACTTGTTCGTGACAAAACTTGTCCCTCCCTACCAGGATAAGTGTATTGAGTAAATGAATCTCACCCATTAGTGTTGGGTGATCTCCATTAATTTATAATGCTACAAATTGTAATTATCCCTTATATTATTGAAATATTTGCTTCTATATGTATTTAGCTTCTCCAAAGTTTAAATTTGTAATCAAATTCATGCGAGACCGTGTTAAAACGAATGAGAATCATTAGTATAGGAATAGTGAGAAAGCACTTTGCTCTTAACAGTTTTCGTATGAATTTTCTGTTAATGATAATTGAATGACTTTTGTATCTTAGCGCTCGCTGACCTCACGTGTATTTTTATGCTAAATTCAGACAAAAATTAAAGAATTTTGCTAACCATTAATTACATCACTTTAAGTGATAGTGTTCGATAGGAAATGAAATCTTTTATGTACAAGGAAGAATCATTTAGTGTCAAAACAAAATAGATCAATTGTTTGTCGAATTGAAGATGATGATGATACAGACTTGCCAACCTTTATTTTATTTTGATTTGAATTTCCCTTATTTCAACAAGCAATATTCAGCTTACCACGTAACTCTTGCGGCAGAGTCTTAATGGTAATATATAATACTGAGAACTAATACAATTTTAAAACAAAAGACAACAGTACATGAAAAGTGCAATACTTTTTACATAGAAGAAAATATACCCTATCTCTTACACAATAGGCGCTATTATTATATACATAGCACTAGTAGAGGAGCATATAGTCTGTGTTTATTAAGTGAATACCCAATTAAGGGAATATTGAATACGTTAAAAGTGTCCAACGTAATTGTAAGACTTTCGCAAATGATACCGGTACCAGATCGAGTTGCTTATGTAAGTTTTCAGTTTCGAACATCAAATACGATTCTATCATGATCAGCATATTTATGAATACTGAATCTAGAAATAAGTTCCTTATCATGAAGGAACTGCCGTTCTTCCAGTGACGCTCACAAACGAGTCTGTTAGCGGCACTTACATATGTACAGTTAATTTACGATCTAGCGAACTATAAGCCCGATTTTGATGCTTGAACTTGCATTTGAAAGCTCTTTGCCATACTAAGACATAGAAAAACATGTAGGTTGGTAGGACCTCCCTGGGCCTCCTAGAGCGGTTCAAAAAAAATATATCAAAAGTTCACATTTCAGATGATAGCACTGATCCCAGACCATATATGCAGCCGAAACTTTCAAAGAGTGTATCACACGTGAAAATCGGTGAAGGGGTTCAAAAGTTATTACTTTTTTAAACCGAATCACAGAATTATCACAAATGATCAAAAAGTGTGTCTGTCATTCTGTCTGCATTTTTGCTTTAGCTCCAAATGGTTGGTACCAGGCGGTTTTAGGGGTCAATTGCGGGCCCCGTTGGGGTAAAAAAAAAATGCTTATTTTTTAATAGGAGTTACCGTTCTCGAGATATGGAGCCTACCATGGTCCACAATCGTCTTTTGTATGAAGACTATGCACTTTTTTCAATAGGCAGCCTTACAAACAATCAGTACAGAAACCCTTTCGGGGTAAAAAAAAGAGTGGCGCAAGAATTATACTCACAAATGAAGTGATATTCATTTTGCAAGTGACTTTCCTTGTGTCACTATATGGCGGAAGGGAGGATATACTACGTCTCTTAATTTTATTACAAAGGAAACCCTTCCGCCATAGTGACACAAGGATAGTTACTCGCAAAATTGATACCGTATCACTTCTTTTGTGAGTAGAATTCTTGCGACACTCTTTCCTTTACCCGAAGGGCTTTTTGTGTAGATAGCTCAGTGATTTGTTTGCGGATAATATTATAAATGTTGCAACAGAACAGAGAGAATCTTCTTCGATACATTGCCCGTACAGTGTTCTCCTTTAACACAGTGAGAAAGGTGTATTAGGATTTTATGAGAAGGTTGTAACCAAAACGAATGCAGCAGATCTGCAGGTTTTGAATATATCTGACTTGCTTGTTTTTAAGTAAACATTGGCTTATGCAGGGTGATGATTGATTAATGAGTTCAAAAAAATTGATTGCGAATTCTCGACACCGAAGAAGAAAAGAATACATTTCGAAAAACATTCAGAGCTACAGGCTCTCAAACTAAAAATGCATCGTCACAAATGACGTCATATCTTGATAAGGAATGGCGTAAGCGGGGTCGACCTTGCAAATCAAATTCGAAGTAGTTCTCGATACATCTATTTAAACACTGTTTGTGTTTGAGACAGTGCCGCATAGACAGGTTTTGTAACCTAAGAATTTCATTGTAAAGGAATTAAATGGGTAGGGCAAGGATAGAAATTCCCTCTAAGAAGATAAGTACTTGGGCTCGAACAGGCAAATACGTAAAAAATGGAGGTATAAGTAGTAGTTGTACCCTTGAAGCAAAGGATGACGTCAGTTTTTCTGCAAGATGCTGGACACGTCCACGAGAAAGCACCAAAGCAGGCGCTAGTAGAGCACGTGGCGTAACTATAACTGCAGATGAGAACTCTCAATAAAATGATCAAAGCAGTACGCACGAGTACAAAACGCACATGTAACAAAGGAACAACTGTCACAAGTCGACACCGCACACTCTGTAATGTCCATTTTGAACGCCACATCGAGTAGACTTTAGAAAGATTGCACAGGTTCACCACTGTCATAACAAGCTTTCTGCCATGTGTAACGAAGTTTCATATCGACACGTTTTGCTACACAGGCGTCCTGTAGGATATGCTCATCCGTGTGTCCCGACCAAGAGTCACATAGGAGGAGCAATGTGTCATTGTCAGATAAATGTGGATGTAATACCGACACAAGAAACTTCGTAAAATGTTGTTTCGTCATCTTCCCGCTCACGCTTGCGTCCACTACTACATTGGGAGGGCACTTTTCCTCCAGGTCCCATGTAACACGGGGGCCGAATTTACCACTGGTTTCTTGAAAGCATATATACACTTTGTCTGCTAGACGTCCATCCAAAGAGATTGCAACGTCAATTGTGTAGCTGTGTGTGGCGCTGTGTATCGACTGCAACGTCGCAATAGTGTCTTTCTCCCCCTTTCTCGACAATGTACGTTCTGACGGCAGTTCGTAGTTGAACTGACTTTGATCACAGTTCCACACAAATTCCGTAGAGATATTGTTCGTTCTGATATGCGCATATACTTCCACCACAACCCTTCTGCAATTTTCGTTATCTCACCTGACTCGTCATGTTCTTTGCAGGATTGTAGCGTAGTGATTCGACGCGATGTTATTCCAAACTGCCGCTTCAAATTTGTAATAAATCCTATCGAAGTTTTGAAATCCGACAATCCAATATTCCGGACTATTTCCAACGCCCAAAGTTGTAAGTGCCAATAATGGACAGTAGCTCCCACAGCTCGCGCTTCATCAAACTTTGCTATGGTACCGTGCTTGATGGTATTTAACTGACGGTCACGATTCCCTTTAAACACCGCCGCATTTTGCCGTTTCTCTTCTACATATTTTAACACGCGTTTAATATTGCTCTTTGTCTTCAGTTTCGGGTATCGTTTCAAGAGTTTGTTATATGAGTTGAATCCACGGATATGATAATTCTCGAATATGTTGTCTAGTGTCTCATCAGCACACTGTGTGATGACACTGTCGACTTCACACCTTTTCGGCGACGGTTCATACTCACTCTCGCTACTTTCATTGTCTCTTCCAAGACTTAACATATCGCTACGCATTCCCACTTCGTCCTCTTGCATCACTTCACAGTCGTCATCACTGCGTTATAACGTTAGGAGATTGTCCGTTTCTAACTGGTTTCCATATTTTTGCATAATTAAGTCCACTAGAAAACATTCAAACGTTTCATCTTCCGGACCAATTCCGTCGTCATTGCACCGTACTTTCACCCCAACCAATCGCACCACATTCACCGGATTGATCACCACTCTCCGCGCCATTTGACGTCTCGCTACACATTCACTCTTCCCTCACGCGAAAGACAAGCGTTTGCAGAACCACTGTTGGGAGTAGTTTAGCGCTATGGATGCGGTGGGATTTCTCTGCCACTCTTTAACGCCATCTGTTGGTGCAAATTTGCACCATCTTGCAGAAAAACGAACATCACTTATCAATTCAGGGGTACTACCACAACTCATACTCGAATTTCTATGCGTATCTGCCTGTACGAGCCCAAGTACTTACTTTGTAAGTTGTATTCGCCAATCATAACCATAACTTAAGCAGATGTATTGGGAACTACTTCGAGTGTGATTTGCTTGGCAGACCCTGCTTACGCCATTACTTGTCGGGATATGACATCACCTGTGACGATGCCGCCTAACTTGAGCGCCTGTAGCTCCGAAACTACGCATGTTTCGTAATTTCTTCAGAGGAACTTTTTCTTGTTTTGGTGTCAGGAATTCACCCTCTCTTTTTTTTTTTGCATGCATTAATCAATCACCCTGAAGAAACGTAGAATAAACGTGAGTTACAGTGCTCGGCCATAAATTATCTTCGGATGGTACCTACAAAACTCTGCCGTCCAAAGGCAAAAAAGCCATTCTGCAAATTTGACCGAAATTGAAATCATATGTTCTACTTGGTATTAATAACCCAATTTGTACAATTTTGCAGATACGGCTTTTTGCCTAAGCACGGCAGACCTTTGTAGCAAAATGCCGTATCTACAATATTTACATAGGGTTTGGTCTATCGTTTATTAAACAACAATTTTCGGTCGAATGTGCAGACCTCTTTTGCCTTTGGACGGCAGAACTAGGCCCTTGCCGACTACCTTCCAATATTCTCTCCCTCATCCTGTCCGGGCTTGAACCAGGGATGCTTTTAAATGTCATAAATAGATTCAAATAAATTATCTTCATTCACTTTGTGAAAAAGTATTCTATTTTCAGCTCATGCGCCTAATGGTGTAGTTTGTTATACGTATTTGTTGCGCGTCTCACTTGCGATGATTCGCACCTGTACGGTTTTCTTTTTCCTTTTTTACTACTCAGATACCTTGCTGTACGACTATGATCAGTTGAAAGAAAGCGTCTGATAAGGAATCCACACATTGAGTTATCCGAGCAGCTACATGGCGCGAGTCATGTTGATGTCTGTACTTTACTCAGGAATCAGTACCAGGATTGGCGTGAAAGCAATTTCTCTTGTAAGAAATGCACATCTTGCGTGGTTAGTTGTTCTCTTTCGATGTGAAAGAACAAGTACAACTTAATACTTCAAATTGCTGTCTTTACCTTCAAAAGCAATGAAGTGGAATAGAGAAAAAACTACAAAATTAATACAGCTCTACAAAGAACTAAGCAACAGGAAAAAACCATCTGTTTGCCGCAAATTAGCGTTCTGCAAGTTTCATCTTAAGCCGGAGCCATAGCTAACATTGAACAGTGAATCTCTTACAACCAATTGAATATAATAGTAATAGTTTATTTAAGTGCTGAGAACAGCAGAGTATGCAAAAATACAGCACTAAGTAAGGCATTAATTACAGAAAGATTTACAAATGAGAATGTCTGCAATTACTTCAACTCCATATGTTCAAGTTCTATGTGCACTTATAAATGGCAAATTTAACATTTCACAGAATTTAGATGGCAGATTGCAGTCTACATCCTTCACATTAAAATTGTTCTAAATTACATACCTATGAGATTTTGTTATAATGTTTTATTAATCTAAGTATAAAGATATTATTTTTTATTAATAGGTAGGAACAAGTTTTAATCCCTTGTACCTTATGTTGGAGTTCTTATCACAAGTCCTTCGAGGAGATACTCTGAGTAGTATTTACAATTGATTATTTTATATGTGAAATCAAACCTATCTCTTCTATACTCCAATGATTCAAGATTGAAATGGGATTTCCAGTACTCTGTATTTTGCGTTTAATAAGACCAACGAGATAGCATAGCATTCTAATGAAAGTGTTCTGGATAGCTTTAATTTTATTTGATATATGTTTTGGCAAGTAATTCCAAATGACTGAGCCATATTGAAGTTTCGGCCGTACAAGGGTTTTATACAAATATATGTAAGTAGCTGGTCTTGTGACGTTTGACCATTTGCCGAAGATATAACCAATGACTCTTTTTGCTTCATTACATTTATTTGTAATATGTTCATTAAATAAGAAATTGCTATCGGACTGTATCCCAAGATCGTTAATTGTGTCTACCTTCTCTATTTTATTTTCATTCACATAATACTTACATAGGAAATACTGAACCTTTTGGGTAAATATTACATGTTTAGTTTTGTTATTATTTATCTCCATACCGTTTTCTTCACACCATCTTACAACTCTGTTAAAATCTTCCTGTAACATATCATGCTCAAAACTTTATTACCATTTTCATAATTTTTACATCATGCACCACTTCTGGTAAGTCATTCACAAATATTACAAATAACTGTGGCCCAAGTGTGAATCCCTGTGGTATGCGTTTTTTTTATTAAGCCTGTTTCAGTTTACATGTCCAATTTTGATTTGCTATTTTCTATTCGAAAGGTAGCTGAAACCACTTTATGTACAAAGGTGAAAGACAACCTTATCATAAGTTACTAAGTTTATTGAGAAGAATACTATGGCTTATTGAATCGAAAGCTTTGGATAAGTCCACATATATAATATCAACCTGTGAATTACTTTTGATAGCAGCAGAGACAAAGTCAGTCATTTCAGCTACATTGTTAATATGGATTTATTTTTATTGAACCCATGTTGAGATGGATGTAATAATTTTTTTACACTAAAATTCAGCTATTTATGTACAATATTTTCGAATATTTTTGAAAAAGTATTTATAATAGTGATTGGCCTATAGTTGTTGAGATCTCTTCTGTCAATACCCTTGTACACAGGAGTTACAAATGAAGTTTTCCAATTTTCAGGAAATTTCCCTTGTCTTAAAGAAGAATTGTAAATTTTAGCTAATAGAGAAGCCAACTCATTCGAACAAACCTTAATTATAAAATTGGGAATTCTATCTGGACCTATTGCTGAGATAGCATTCAATTCTCCTATTGCCCTATTTACATCTTTAAAATCTATATGTGGGATATTTACAGGTATAGAGTATGGTCTGGAATTTGGATTCACATCATTATCATCCAGATTCATATCAAAATATTTGCTAAATGTTTCTTTAAACACTTCGCTTATACTTTTTAAGTTAGTTATTAATGCACCTTTGTACTCAAGTTCGTTGGATATTTGATTCTTTGGTTTAGATCGGAAGTTTTTCCAAAACATTGGGTTATTTTCAGTGATATTTTTCCAATAAATCAAAGTAAATTGCGTGCGCTGAAAATTTTCTTCACTTGTTTCCTCAGCTGCGAGAAAATTTCATTAAAATTAGGATTACCAGTTTGTTTAACTTTGAATAATTTTATGGATAACTTTGTTTTCTTGTTTACTTACTTTTTCAGCTCCCTAGTGATCCAAGGATGCTTTTCATTTTTATAACTTGTTATAACCATTTTCGATATATTTGCATCTAGACATCTGTAAATATTATCATATGAAATCTCAGACATTTCCCTGCCATTTAGAAACATCTTTAAAATCACTTCTAATATCATTATAAAGTTGCAAGTAATTTGCACTTTTAAAATCGTACACATGTTCGTTTATTGACACTCTATTAACATTTACCTTCATATATATTTTTAATTGCATAAGAAAGGGAGGGTGGAAATAATCAACTTTTACAACAGGTTCAATATCGTGAAACAGAGTGTGACTTTCAGTTCGTTAGCACTGAATAGTAGTAATAATAATAATAATAATAATAATAATAATAATAATAATAATAATAGGAAGAAGAAGAAGAAGAAATTTAGCATTACAATGATATGATTTCATATTATGTTGCTTTCTGATTTTGTCTGAAGCACGTCTTATTGGGGGAAAATATTTTTCCTTTCACCCCTAGAGTGATTTTTTAGTATATATTGCATGTAACATGTAACAGTTAATGAATGCTCTTATTTTTTAAATCGAATTTTAGCTGAGTCTCATGGTGACGACGAAAGATCGTGAAACGGAGCGCGTAACAACCAAGTCAGACGGTACGGACTACGAGAAAGAGAGGAGGGGGAGGGGGTAAACGGAGCGTCTGTGGGATTTATGAGCCTGTCACAAGGCGACATTTACAGAAAACTCCCTCCGCCTCACTTAAATGTCAACCAGGAAACAGATTAAGCAAAACGACAGTGAAAAACAAGCACAGAGGTACTCTTGACGCCGTCTTTTGAAGTTGTGTGGCGCTTCCACCGTGAAATTCTATATAACTAGTCGGAAGGAAGGAAGGAGTTGGAAGATACACTAGTTTCGTGAAGGGTTAGAGGAGGCGCTCAATAGGCAGGATGTTGGATGTCAATTGCGAGCTATTTATCACAAATGCATTCAAGTGGTTATCACAAAAGAAGAAGAAAGTTCAACTCTGATTCATTAATTGATCTCCCGAGGCATATCAAAAGGGGAGGAGATTCTTTCCCTATTACTTCAGCCATTTTTCTTCACCAGTCACATGAAATGAGAGTTTTCTGCTTAATTTAATACCATTCACTGTTTTTAATGCTGGAGAAAATTGAAACATATTAGTTCGTTTCAGTTTCAATATTAACGAGTTTAACTTCATTTATTTGAATGTTTCATCTTTGGACTTAGTACGTGAAATACATAATTAAAATATGCCAATTACTTTTTTAATGTAGTCAGCCAAGCTTCTGTCTTCTACGCCTCTAAATACGATATAATATTTGTTTGCTTTCTTGTATCGTTTTCCTTAGTAAATTTCGTTCATTTTTACAAGAAATCTTACTGATAAACTTCGCATGACTTCACATTTATTCGTTGTGGGATTTTGTTTGAAATGTGTTAGGAAAACAAAAGATCATCGAAGTCAAGCAGCTCTGGGTCTGGTCCGTGCTTGGATGGGTGACCATTGCAGTACTCCAGGTGGTGTTGCCTGTGCGGTGTCAACCCAGCGTCGTGAGGCCAATTAGGGAGAGGTAGCGATCACAGTTGAGAGCTTCGGCTCTCCTCTCCCAACACGTCTGGTCAGCGTGGGAGCAGTAGACCACCTCTTCCCTCCGGGAGAGGCCTCATCCAGTAGTGGATTGAATATGGCTGTGAATTTGATATATATATATGAGCCTCCTGCGTAGCCTAGTCGGTAGCGCTCTCGACTTCAGTGCGATCTATTCCGAAAGAAACTGGAGGGGATGCTCCGAAACAAAATTCTGGAGACGAAATTCAGCTTAGAGAATCTAAATAGGAGATATAGACATTTTGAAGATGATTTTACTTGATTTGTCAAATATTATTGCCATTAATATTATTCAAAATTGTATCTAGCGAAGTAGAACTAGTTTTCTTTGGACTACAAAAACATTCTTGCCGGAAAAATAACTTTCAAGTTCGAAAATTTAGAACACTATGTCGTAAGCAAGTGCAACCTTTGTAAGTATTGTCGTTTTTCTTACATTCAGAAAATGGCTGTATACGAAATAAATGTTTTTCTAAGCAAGTGTATTTGAGAACTATGTGAAGAAGTGTATTTGAGAGTATAAGTATTAAAACAGCAACTTTTATCAATGAACAATTATAAACATGAAGGCTTTTGGAGTAACAGAAATACATCATTTACAAGAAGCTAAGGTGTTTCCGAAAGTGCGCTGTACTTTGCATATTTCGCTACTTTTTTAGTTCATATTTTAGGTATGTTAAGTGCATAACTATACGAGCCCTATTTATTTATGTCTGCCGATCTTTATTATCATGTCTTGCAATGTTCAACAGGTACTGTGGGCTGGGGTCAACAGGTAGCAAAATATTTTTTTGTCCTAATTTTTTAGTCACTTGATATAAATATAAATATTTTGTGTAACAGAGTAATTTAATCTTAACTTTGGGCTGACCCTCCTGCCAATTCAGTTTTAGGCAGAATAAGTATAATTTTAAGCTTTATTGTATATATTCAATATACATTTGATACCTAGAACCACCCTAGAACACCATCGGGAAGCCCATGGATCACTCCCAAAAACCAACTTCTAGATGCTTGCCTAGTTACCATATATCGTAAACAGCACAGATATAGATTTCTTTCTTTTTTTATTGGTTTCATAAGCTACAGTCTACATGTGTTAGCGAGTAGCCAATTTATGAAAATATGTTACTTCTAACCAGGGGCGACATTGAAGCCTGGACCAGTCTGGTCGGGCCATGGCAAACCCTTATGACCCCCCTGGCCCGGGTCAGATAAATTGCATACCTTATCCTAACATTAACAAACATAACTTCCACAACACAAGAAAAAATTAGGGTTAGCGTGTCTGCCAGCCAAGGCTCATTTGGCAGGTCGAGCGTGGGCACAAGCAGTGCCCCGGCCGGCCATTCTTTTCCTCAGCCTCAACAGGCGAATGCCGGGATGGTACCTTCTGTAAGGCTAGGGTCGCTGCCTTTGCACATCGTTCCGGCCTGAGCCTTAGAAGCCGATAAATAAATTCAATTATTTACTTGAACACAAGAGAAAATTCAAGTATTTATTCATTATTTTTTTCTTGTCACTTTTCAACGTTTTGAAAATGTAAATAGTAATAGTATTGATGAATAAGTTTTGATCATTAATCAACTTGTAAACTTGTATATTAGATATCTGCACAGGCTCGGTATAATAATCTGCCAGAACTTCTCGGGTTCTTGTCGGACCTGGGCCTATTGTGGCTATATTTTTCCCAACTGGGCAGGGCAAGCACTGTATGCCAGGGTCAGGGCAAGAAGTATGGGCCAGGGCGAGAGCAAGAAGTATGGGCCAGGGCAAGAAAGAAATACAATCTCAGGCCTGCTTCTAACATAAATAAACTTTTGATTACAGGAATAAGAAACGTGCTGAGAAATACAAAGAACAAGTGAGGGGAGCGGGCTAGAGAGAAATTGGCACAAGCATGTGTTTTTATGCATTGTTCAAAACAATGAAGACCATGCCAGCCACATGTAAGCATATTCGCAGGGAATTCCTCCATCTAATTATGTTTCACCATTGGATTAATTTTGTTACGGTACTGTTATTTTATTAACACGTTTTTATTAACTCGCTTTTTTGTCTGTCTGTTCGGTACAAATTTTGCAATCGGTTTTAAACTCACTCCCCATCATCCAATTTCTTTGAAATTTTGTAAACTTGCTTGCTTCCGATGACAACACAATATTCAATCATTAGATATACGACAAAATACTCCAGTTAACTGTAATTAATTAATTAAAATAATTCGAAATTATCCTTAAATGTACGCAATGCCGTAACTATTTTGTGAAATTTGGGTTGCCTATCTCGCAGGGAGTTTAATATTCCGTGCAATAACACTTGATTTATGAATTGTGAAACCATATGGAAAAAATAATTAAAAACGTTTTTTTTTTAAAAAAAACACGCTTTTTAAGATGGACTAAAAAGTAAAAAATAATTAATTTAATTAATGTTATGAATCTTAAAATAAAAGCATGGGTGCTCTTGCTTACTTTATCATAAAATCATAATATCTAAGAGCAGCCACGCTTTTATTTTCCGATTCATAAGATTAACTCAATTTATTATTTTTTACTTTTTAGTCCATCTTAAAAGAGCGTGTTTTTAAAAAATCATTTTTTAATTTTTTTTTTACTATTCGTTTATAACGTAAAGAACATATTGTCATTTAGTCTTTATTCCATTTGCACTATTCTCCTTCTTCTGTTTTCATTTCGACACTTATTATCGTGCTATTCAGTATGGTTTGTGAGCCGTGACTTAGGTGGTAGCGCGTCTGACTACGAATCGGACGGCCCGGGTTCAAATCTCGGACGGGACGCCGGGCCTTTTCTCGCAGTGTTCCCATGCCTAGCGCTGTGAGATGCACTCAGATGAGACGCCTATTAGAGTGTCCTTGGGAAGGTGGGAAGGTAAAGGCGGTTGAGACTGACCACCCCACCACACTTCATACTGTAGGTCGAGAATATGTGGGGCACTACCTCCACATCCCTCATGCACCGTTCACGACGCGTGTGAATCGCACATTGAATAGCTTTACTATTCAATATGGTTTACAATACTGAACAGAACGCCAATACTCCGTCACCATCAAATATCCTGCAGTGAACTTGACGAAAACAATGTAACTGTATTCTAGCGTTCGTGTTGTTGAAGGTTAAGCAGACAGTCGCCTATCTTGTCCTACTTCATATCTTATCTAATCGTAAATATTACAGCAAACAATGACATGCAATATTGTGTGCATAAGCATTCTGTGTGCACTATGAGAGTGTTGAACGTAGGTGAAAGAGACTTGTCTTAGAGTAGGCGTTAGCGCGATTATAGCTTTCTATTTGCATTCAGCTTCTGCGCGTTTCATTGCTTGTTTACATGTCTGAGGGTTTTATACAACTTAATTACCAATTTCATAGTGATATGAAAGTCTTTTGTTCAAGGGAGATATACTACATAATAATCCAAGGGAGTAGTGAGGCGAGGTTTATCCCAATTAGATCAAGTTAGCCAAACCTAAGCAATCAATCTAACTACTTATGTTATCCTATACAACAGTAGTATGTTTGGTTACGTTGTGTAAAATCTTCTAATTTTCGCAAAGGATGTAACTAGCTATAGTAAATGTAATATTAAATATTTTCAATGTTTCGGCATTCATTTTCCCGTTACAGCATAGACACAGGCAGT
>JAGDQP010046648.1:0-15241 GCA_022664845.1 Lepisma saccharinum
AGGAACTTGGCGCGAGGTGGCAAGGTTCATGATCCTCAAGCTATAAGAGTGGTGGGGATCCTAAAACCCACTACGTCCCCCGCCACCAACCCTAAGGCTGTTGCCAGCTCGCGTCAAGTTCCTTTGTTCCTGTTACATGCTGTCACCAAGGAACTTGGCTCATCCGTCTCCCATTTCACACTGTTTTAGGGCTAAAGAACTTGTCTCCACTTTTTGCACCTCTGGTGTTTTTGTTCGGATTAATTAATCTTAACAAGCGATTATTCACTTGTGTAGGCGACCAACAAGGGTACCACTAGCCCCCTTACGCCGCCATTACCAGAGATATCTAGTTAACTCCTGAAAACTAGAAAATTTTCCGTAATGACAACAAATGAAATTTTCCCTTGAAAGTTACGGTAACAATAAACTTATGGATAGCAAGCAAGCAGCGTTACTAGTGTGTGTTGATTTCCAAAAGACCACCATTTGCGAATTACTAAATTATTGACAGTAAATATTTTTCGACATACAAGTAGCTAGTTACGCAACATTGCTAGTGCAGAGGAAATTATTATTTATTATTTACATCTTGTGTAAACATACGCCTATGATTTTCAGTTGGTAAATTAAATTAATTATTGCCAACAAAAGATATAACAGCACGTAACAATAGGCTGTATCGCCGTCAGAAAGCAATCCACTGGGTAATATGACTTAAGATTATGTTGCACTACGAGAAGGATAAAGACATTGACAAAGCATTGGTTTATTGTGGCATGCTTGGAGTAGTGGGCAGAGCGCCACGCTTCTAGGAATCCATGCGTTTTGTGACTGTGGAAGTTGCGACTATACAGAGTATTGTACGCTGTGCGACCCGTGGAAAATGAATCATGTGTTTTGCGATCAATCTACTTACTTTAGATTCGGCGATATCCTAACCAGTTAAGTTCACTAAAGATATTACATCCTAACTGTGTTTTCAACAACATCACTCGGTCTCTGAGGGTCCGCAAAGCTAACTTAAGGTAACAGTTTTCATTCTGGGAACCAACTTAAAAAATTCACCGGAAAGAAGTATCTCGAATTACCAAATGCAGCACACACATGTAGAACGAGCAATCAACGCAGAAAACACTAAACAAGGAGGAATAATAACGGACGGAATGAAAAATGGACAAATATAACCTGGTCTTTACTAACCCACCTTCTCTCGCTGCCGCTTACTCAGCATTAATTCGTATTTGTGCATGGCATTTGTGTGGATTTATATTACTTTCTATGCGAAGTAAGTTTACCACGAAATTGAAAGTAATGAATTCTGATGTTTCTCAAATTGAATTGGGAGCCGCCGTGTTCAGCGCATCTCACTGCGAATCGGGAGGCCGCGTTAAAATCCCGGCCAGGACGCTGGAAATTTTTCTCGCACTCATCCAGTTATCAAATTGAGTTTCAGAGTGTCCTTGTTATTTCAAGGAGTTGCCGTGGCTCAGACGGTAGCGCGTCTGACCACGAATCGGGCGCCCCGGGTTGATATCCCGGCCAGGACACTGGAGACGTTTCTCGCAGTGTTCCCATGCCTGTCGCTCTGAGGTTCACTCAGCCTCTAATCAAATTGAGTACCGGAGTGTCCTTGGTACTCGTGGGCACTCTGGGAAGGTAAAGGCGGTCGAGCGTGGGACTGACCACCCCACCTCACTTAGTACCGTAGGTCAAGAAAACCTCCACATCCCCATGCACCGTTCACGGCGCGTGAGTATCGCACAGGATATAGCTTTACCTTTTTTACCTTGTTATTTCTGGGCACCTTGGGTGGTAATGTTCCTGTAGGTGAGTGGTAACTCTCACTATCTTGTAACGAAGGGGTTCCTGGTTCGAGTCACATTAGAAATATAAGTGGTTCGTAGCCCACGTTAAACATTAGGTCTCGTCCTTCGTACATCATCTTTATTCGGTAGAAGGCAATGGGAAACCTTGCCTCTCAAACTGTAGTAGTTTGCTTCTAAAATTTAACATAAATCTAACCTAATTTGACTTAATTGACCTAACCAAAAATATGCAACAAGCTTCTTACATGTATTAAAAAACAACAAAATATCAATCTAGTAATTCGTGCTAATAGGTTGAACACTGACATTTCACTACGCAACAGTATTCCATTCGAATATTATAAAAACTCCATGGTATACAAACATTGCCTAACCCTACCACCCAATTTCCTTCTAAATGAATGGGTTGACATAACTTTGTGGTATAAGATGAAGTCTTATTTTTAAAAATATTATTACCCACATTTGATGGCAACGTGACGTAAAATTCATCTTGTTGGTCAGAAGACATCATCATGATCACTGAACAGATTTCTGTTTAACCCATGAATTCATATTAGGGGATATAGTAACAATTTCACATATATCCAACCCTTTTTACGTTTTAGTACTTTTCAATTAAAAAATATTTTTTTCCCACAATCACTGCTTCCAATTCTTGTGTGTAACAGATTCCTTTGATGAAGTCTCCATTCCAATTTTTAATTTTGTATGTTAGCGGTGTACTTTGAATACAATGATCTACAATAAATATTTCCTAAAACCATTTTGGTAAATATCCCTTTTGTAATTTATGTTTATATTTACTAATACGAACATAAACACACTTTTGAAATTTACATTTACTTTGAACACGTTTTCGTTTTCCATATAATGTTTCCCATACTTGATTTGTATTATCTTCATTAACTTCTATAGGAGCTATTTTAATTATGGAATGTAGTGTGATTGTAACTATGTACAAGATCGTCAAGAACATTAATGTAACGATATCTGTTTTCAGAAGAAAAGTACTTCTTCTAAATTTCGAATAAACCTTTCTACGATTGCAGCCTTCATTTCAGAGTGTATACTATGATGATTAATATGATACTTTTCGAAAACACGTTTTACATATTGATTATAAAATTATGTTCCTAAATCAGTTTGACAATGCAGTAGAGGGGAACAAAACCTACTTAAAATATTTTCAAGTGCTCTAGCCATAACTGGATCGGTTTTCTTTTTACCAGATACAAATTGAATCTACTAAATGCATCAACACAACATAAAATATATTTATAACCATCATTATATGTTGCTACGTTTTGCATATCTGCTAAATCCATTTGCAATAGATCATTTGGACCGCTTACGTAATATTGTTTCCGTGGAAAATTTTTACTAACAGGGGCATGTAAAGTATATGTATCTTATGAAGCTAACAACTTTTTAATTTTATTTCTTTGTAAACCATTCTTTTGTTCTAATTTAGAAATACTTCCGAGAGATGTTGGATCTGAATATGTATAATACAACTTTGATAGTGACATACTTAAAACTTGTAGTGTTTATAATTTTTAAAAGTATTTTTTAAATTGTTGTTACTATTACATTTACTACTTTTTTTCTTTTCGGAAGTAATATTTTTCGTCCTCTGCTTCTTTTTCTTTTAAGAAATGAAAGGAACAATAGTACTAACAGCACCAACACCAAATTGAAAGTTGATTAATTCATTAGGAACATTAAATGACTTAAATACATCAAGACCTATAGGATGTTTTGATGTTCGTTTTCGAATAACGTCATGGATGAGATCAATAATATTTGATCCTGGAAGTGGGTTATTATCTATGCTTACCACACCACTCTGATCCCAACTAATACGATTTGAACTCAGCAAGAGATTAAATAATGTTGATGTTTTTCTCACCAACATTTTTGGGTTTGATTCTAAAATTAATGAAAATAAAGGTAGTGATTTTGTATTCCTTCCTGATCAAAAAAAGGTGTTGCAATAGGCTTTCGAACTGAGGGAGTATATTCCAAGTATTTGTGTTATGCTTGTTGGTATAATTTCCATTTTTGTTTGATCTAAATCATTATAATTTCTTGATCTAAACGTTCTTGATGAGAGACGCTAGATTTCATTGAAGAAACAAGTTGAGTAGAAACATGTTCAGCTATGAGTATCATTTTTTGAAATTGTGAGTGAGACATGTTAACTTCTAAATAAACTTCCAGCACTTTAAATCGGTCCAATTAATAAAGGTAGTAATGCTCCACCCTTTTGCATTAACAGTTTACGTTTACTTTTTATACTTGAACGTTTGAGAGAGAGCACCTAACTTCTTTTTATGACGACGTAGTCTTTGTTTCTGATGATGAGAATGTTTAATGTTACCCTTTAAAAGATCTTTACCAACTTGAGCAACAGTTCGAATTAAGTTACCGGATGCGTGTTGAAGTAATATTTTACACTTTTTCCCCTTACACTTGCAAAGAGCCCGAGCTCGTTGTAATGATGTTTTAAGTTTGACATCCTCTTAACGACTAAAGATAAATTAGCGTATTCGCATTCTTTTCATGTGTGTACACATGCATAGTTTCGCCTGGAAAAGTATTTGTTCTAATTCGCAAAGCTTCACGAACTTTTTGTATTAAATAAAAAATTAATATGAATGTGGTTTCGCAGTAGCTTTCTCAAAAACCTCAACAACACACTTGCAATGATGAGGCATAATTTGTCGAGCTAAATACTGAATTTGTAATTTATCTCTTGGATTTTTAAAAATTACGATATAGTGAATATTTAAAGAAATGTTACGAGAATGTTTCCCTTTAGGAAATAAGTTATGAACTATAAAGATAACTGATAAGTTTTTATGGTGAGCATATTTCGTACACAAATCACTAACGTCTTCATTAGTTTAATTCATTAAATCATATAAAATAATTAAAGAATTGGACTCGATTTTGAAATTATTCATATCTGGTATTCCTTTGACAAATCGAATTTTAAATAGTGAAGGTGAAAGAATTGGTACCACCGTACCATAGCACCAAACAACTTCTTTGAAGTGGTTAGTGAACATTTTATTCCCATGTTGTAATTTTGTAACAAAAGTAGTTTTCCCTGAAAGGGATGGACCGCTGATCATCATAGTGCAAGGGTGTTGAAAGGGCAACATCTTGATATCAAATGAAATAATTCTTTGAAAACATTTGCTATTATATCATCCTGAGGGTAACACACACACATACAAACATGCATACTTACATGAAAAAGCAGTCAACCAATACGTTCATTTAAAGCCATACTTTGTGAAAGTCATATTTGTCATTTACATCTTAGTTTTATTTTATTATTTACAATTTGATGTGTCTTATGTTCAGGTCTGCTTACAATTTTGTGCCCAGGCAACCTTCTGATCGTATTTGGGTTAGTCAATTTTCTTTTCATATTTCTTCACTAAATTATAAGAATGGTCAAAATCAATCACTTTTCACGCCCGTTCATTTAAAGTAATACCCCTAATCTTACAAGTGTGTCTAAACTTTTCTTCATCATCCCTCAATTCCTGTTCCTTAAAACTATAATTTTTTGGCCCCAACCCCACGAATTTCCTAATCTCCCACCCTACTTTGGTCTGATCCGTTAAAAAACCCAAAAAGTTCCCAGTAAGCATCCTGAGTGGTTGATTCCTTTTTTGCGCATATCTAATTAGTCAGTGTCTCCATAGAGTAAAAATTGAACACCTACAGCCTCCATGAGTTCATATAGTCTAAGTCTGGCCCAGGATGATATAAAAGCAGCTAAAATAGGATTTGAAAAGGGATATGGTCTATTTGCATTTTGACAGTCTTTATATGTTACTACGAGTTTGCTTTGCCCAATAGGAACAACGGATTGAACTTGTAAATGCGGCGCTAATGATTTCTAAAAATGAGTGAGCATCAGATACACCCTGGTCTGAGGTAAATCTGTTCTCTGCTCCCACTTCCCAAACAGAATTTAAAAATAGTTTCGCGATATACCTCAGGCCAGCATTATAACTGATTTTATCATACTCGAGCGTTATTCCTTCATGTTTAGCATAGTCTCAAATGTAAGACTTTTTCCTTCTCAGTCTTACATTCGGAGGGAAAGCCACTAGCTTCCTGCTTCATTTTCAGGAAAGTATTCACATAGTCCTTGAAAACTCCCTCAGTAATTTTAAACTCCCAAATTTCATACGTTTTAAGGACTGTAGCCATTTTCAATAGCTTTATGTAATTCGGGATTTGCAAAATGTCCCGACGAAGTTCCGTTGTTCCTCATCATGATTACATTCCCCTTTCTCCATTGCTTCCATACAAAGTCCAAACAATAGACGTTTGTTTACATTGTATGGAAGGATCGGAATGTCTAACTTTTGTGGAGCTAAAACCTTAGAAAATACAACACCATGGATATCCTCTGGCTTCGGGATATTTTTTCCTCTGTGAATAATAGGTTTTCTCGACATTATCCATGGATAGAGAGAAGTGACATCTACGTAGCGGATGTACTCATCATCTTTGCATTCATACAATTCACGGAAACATTCAGTTCTCCCTCCCTTAAAACTTTCCTTAGGAATAAGAAAACCTTCCGTTTCCCTACATTGTGTTTTAATGAAATCCTGAATGTGAGGGGAATTTCGTGCTTGCTCATTCCACTGACATTCCCAGATTTCAATAACTTTTAAACCACACTTTTCTAAATATTGTTTCCGAATCTTTGTTGCCTCATACCTGTTTTGCAACGTAACGCGTGGTTCGTCATCCAAGGGATAATGACGAAGCTCTTGAATACAGGTATGACCATGCCAATAGCATCCATAGTACTCATAGGCTGTACTATTTTTCTCGTCGTAACCATCCAATTTATATTTACCAAATGGTACTTTGCCCCCATTAGCAACGGTTCGAATACTAACATTTGGGTCAAGAGACTCCACATACTTCATCCATTGTAAAGACTTTTTGCTAAAATGACTGCCGCATTGGAACCCCATTTGAGGAATGACGGGGATGGTGTTGTCTGGTAGGTGTAAAGACCTGAAACATTGCATTGCACAGGCAGCTATGGTTCAGATCTCGAGAAAACTTTGAATACCACCTGTTTTCGATCAGATTCGAAAACTTAATCACAGCTTGTGTGAGAAGGAATACATCGTTCTTAGAATACTCAAGCATTTCTTTCTGCATGTTGAATGTCTTATCATTCACGGTATCATACCACTCTCGAAGAGCCTTACCTTCTTCCTCGGATTTGGAATCCAGGTCATAAAAATCGATAAAATTCCATGGTCCATCATAGTTTTCGTTATCTTTGGTATTAAATAAGAAGGGGAAGTCGACTTTCTTGTAATCCCATGGTTTTCGGTAATTTTGATAACTTTTCCCCTAGAAACAAATGCTGTCCTTAAAAGAAATATTCCCGACCGATAATTGAATAATTTTCTGACCTTGAGCAATAATATTAGGGGAAACGTTTTGTTTTCCGATGAGATCCCTGCTACTAGTAAAGTATCAAAACGGGAGCTATTATGTGCAATCCCCACCACTCTCTCAAGCTTTGGACCTTGATTAAGGACGTGGATGACAAATGGTTGCAAGTCATGAAAGACAGTCTCGATCACCTGCATTACCACATACATAACATTTATACTCCACTTCCTTGTCCTTACATTCATGACAGCGATGAGAAACACAAAATAAGTTTGCACGATGCTCACTTTCTCCCTTTTCATTCTTTGCTAGTAGTTGAGTTTCTGCATCGAAAACAACGTACAAGAAGTTTTTAATAGGCTTCTTCTGTAACTTTTTAACGAAACAGAAGTGCGTCGGTTCAACATGCGTCAGACATATATTACAAAAACGTTCCCCCACAAACGTGATCAGTTTTTCGACGACGAGAATCTATTTTAACTCCACACTTTAGGCAAAGTTTCACGTAGTGACATAGGGGCGTACGATTCTCTTTCATGCTATGGGTGCGATAGCACGAAAAAGTAGGAAATGTTCTAAAACAATCATCGCATTTAATATTAATCTCTTCATCATCATCTCTAAAGATATGTCTCTCCTCACACATTTCCCATTGATACTCACACCTATGTTGATATCGATCGTGATAGGGGGTAAGACAATCCGGACAATACCCTCTATCCTTTTACCCAGAAAGGATTTTATTCATGAAATGACTTCGTAGTGCTGGTTTTCATAAAACAAGAATAGCTTTTTACTAGAAAAGCACTCTGCCCGCGATACCATATAGTAAAATCCCTTGTTAATGGAGTGCGTACATAAACACCAATTTGGTAATTATCAACAAAATGAGCTTCGAACTCGTCCAATTCCTCAATATCGGAACGGGAATGATATATTTTTCCAAGTACTCCTCCATCGGGAGATACTTTTTCTTATTCGGTTGACCCTGTCCACGTATCGGGTCCGTAATATGGCATTTGATCGTCATCCTGTCACCAAGGAAAAATACCTCGTTGGAATTCAAAATATTTTCCGAAGTGGAAAGAATATGATCAACTGTCATATACGGACGTTTTCTCCATGGAATATAAACGGGGCGCACGAGGGTGTCATTCGAACTGTCTATGCTAAGGCCAATGTAACTATCTTTCTCAACATCTGACAATATTTGTTCGAGCAAAAATGTGAACAGGGCCTCTACATACTGCTCGAGCTTTAAAATACGACCCGGCTGTCGAACACGTATGGTAACCTGTAGTCCACGTAGAGGGAATCAAGCGTATTCTCGATATCACTTCAAACATATTTTCCCCTGTTCCATGCAGCTGGGGATAGGCATTCCCATTCACCCATTGACTTGCAGCTTCCCTCTCTAACTCTGCGATATCCTTAAGAATATCCCCCGCCCCTTCAAAAAATGATAAATGTCATTACACACTTCTTCCCCCCTCTGTGACATTTCCACAATATTATGTTCTTGAAAATGCCTATCCACTCTCACAGCGTTGACGTTTTCCCCATTCAAACTTTCCCTATCATCGCTGTGAAAGTCTGCATGGCTGGTACTAGAAATAGCAGCAGAAAATGAAGTAATTGACAAATGTGTAAGAGAATTCTTCGGGAGTGGATAGGTAAGGACAGGGTATATTAACTATAGTTACTTTACTTGATACAGTCAATGAAATTCTTCAGAGCTATCACCAAAAGTCAAAAGAATGTGATATTGAACTACAGAAGATTTACTTAATAGAAGCAGCAGCCAAAATTATCAGAAGTGAGGTCAAATCTCTAAACTTTCCTAGTGTGAATGTGTACCCATCTCCAGATGACCTTACTGAAGAAAGTACTTTGGAATACATTCCTAAGAGTTTGAAATCATTATTGTCAAAATTGTTTGTGGGAAAGGATCCATCTATAAAAATTGGCGCGATTGGTCAAAGCATTATGCAAGGCATCCGTCCTAGAGTATTACTATGTCCACTACAGATTGGATTAGCTATCCAGCTGCACCACAACTTTAGATCAAGGTATCTTGTTGATCTGCCTCACAATCTTGGTTAGTGCTCATCCCATCCAGAAGTAATTAGATTTGAAAGAAATGGTGCAGTAACTAGCCATGTCTGTATACTTTCAAGAACACTGCAGTTCTTCTAGCAGCTGATAAAGTTGACCACAATGTTTGTACTTTGGATGGGAGGAACGCCTTTCATGGAATGGGTATGACTGCTGCTACAACCCCAAAGAACAAAATCTATCCAATTATTCATCGCCGTAAGGTTGCTGAAAGTGATATCAAGAATGTTGCTGCAATTGACATTGTAGAATACAGATATTCAAGAAGCATACTCAAGGAGATTACATTCAGCGAACTTCCAGTACTTCCCACTGCCTCTATAAGTAGGTTAAATCTCTAGTGGCAGATCTGTGGCAGATAAACTTTCATGAACATTTACGCCTCACTAGGCAATTAGCTTTACATGTTCGCTTACTTCCTATAATTAAAATAATTGGAAACAAAGAAACAAAAAAGTAATAATGCTCAGAATATAATATCTGGACATACTCAGAATGTCCAGTGGATATCCCTACAATGTACCCCAAACATGCTTTGAATATACCTACGATTTACCCTGGATATCTCTACAATGTAATGAGCACATCCTCTGAATATCCCTACGATGTACCCTGAATATCCCTCCAATATCGAGGTGACATCCTTCAAATATAATATGGATATCCCTCCAATATCAAGGGGACATCCTTCAAATATAATATGGATATCTCTAATATCAAGGGGACATCCTTCAAATATAGTATGGATATATCATGTGGACATCCTCGAAATATAGTGTGGATTTCTTTCCATTGATTACACACTCAAAGCGTGTTTTAAAATTAGGTTTGATATTTCCAGAACGCAAGAGTGTTTGAAAATTAGCAGTCATATTTGTTTCAATTGCCAAGGCAGACCAATTGCAAACAAGTAAGAAAGTTATCGACCTTCGACCTTACAGAACGGAAACGTGTTTCAAAATCAGCCCTGATATTTGTTTCAATGAACAACGCAGATAAACCGTAAACAAGTACTCAAACACGTAAAGAAAGTTACCCCTGCTATGTATTTCAATTGAGTACACGCAAAAATTGCAAGCAAAGGAAAAATGTGTTTAAAAAAATAGATCTTACAATCTTCATTATCCTACTACCACAATGCAAGCACAAATGAAATTAGTCCTGATATTTCTTTATTCGACCTTCCACTACGCAATCGTATTTAAAATTAGCATTGATATTTATTTCAATTGAGTAGACAATCAAATCGTAAGTTAGCAAGAGAAAATCGTGTTTAAAATTACCCCCATTATCATTATCCTGGAAGTGTTATTAACAATTAGCTCTCATATTTGTTTCAAAAGCTCACCACGGTAAAGCTCGATCCCTGTTCATATAATCTGAGCTTTCTAACGGACAAACACTATGTGCGCGGGTTTTCTCAGTGTTCCCACTTTCTTCATTCCACCAATTCATCCCATCATCATTATTCGACCGGCCTGAGCCAAAGTTCCCTTAAGATCTTAAAACTTAATTCAAAATCGTAATTCAATTGTCTACATACCAGAATTGGAAGTAAGGAAGAGAAGTCCGTTTTAAAATTAAGCCTAACAACGATGGTTATTGTCTTTCCACAATGGGAGCAAGTATCCGACCTGAGCCAAAGTTGCTTAAAGGCCTTAAAAATAAATTCAAAGAGCAAAATCCAATTGCCGACATACCCAAATTGGAAGTAAGGAAGAAAATTCTGTTTTAAAATTAGGCCTAACAATGATGCTTATTGTCTATCCAACCACAGTTTACTAATGGCCTTAAAAATTAAATTCAAAAAGCGAGATTCAATTGCCCACATACCCAAACTGCAACTATTGAAAAAAGTATGTTTTAAAATTAGGCTTAACGATGGTTATCGTGTTTCCAGAACGGGAGCATGTATCCGAGCTGAGCCAAAGTTGCCTGAAGGCCTTAAAATTAAATCCGAACAAAATTCAATTACCGACATACTCAAATTGGAAGTAAGGAAGAAAAGTCTGTTTTAAAATTAGGCCTAACAATGATGCTTATCGTGTTTTCAGAACGGTAGTATGTATCCGACCTGAGCCAAAGTTGCCTAAAGGCCTTAAAAATTAAATTCAAAAAGCAAAATTCAATTGTCCACATACCCAAATTGGATGTAAGGAAGAAAAGTCTGTTTCAAAATTAGGCCTAACAATGATGCTTATTGTGTTTCCAGAACGGAAGCATGTATCCGACTTGAGCCAAAGCTGCCTAAAGGTCTTAAAATTTAAATTCAAAAAGCAAAATCCAATTGCCCACATACCCAAATTGAAACTAATGAAAAAAGTCTGTTTTAAAATTAGGCCTAACAATGATGCTTATCGTGTTTTCAGAACGGCAGCATGTTTCAAAGTCTGTCTCCCCAAACCCACATCCAAAACTCTCTAAAAAGAAAAACAGTCTTACCGAAATGTCTCAGAAGATTCAGCTACAAAATTTTCACTCTTAACCAAATAGGATGTTCACGGTGTGCTAACTAGCCAAACTAAGACACGAATGATAAGGCCTTGTTCTAGAATAAGCTTATATTCAAATTTAGAGCTGAAGTATATACTCGCTTCCCATTACCCAACCTAATTGTAAAATGCTTACCTTTAATGAAAATGAGCTAGTCAACGAATCTATGCTGACTAACGCTAGAGAATGAGTTCCATGCAATATCCAGATGATGACATTCACCCTAATTGCATCCAAGCGAAGGTGGAGGAAAACCCGAATTCACATCATAGTTGCGTTCACTTGAGTGAGTGATGCTTGGTTTTTGACCATTTTCTTCGTTGGATGGAATTTCCAGATGATGACAGTCACCCTAATTGCATCCAAGCGAAGGTGGATGAAAAACCAGAGTTCACTCATGTTTGAAAGATAACATGTTTTTTCTTACTACAGCTGAGTGGATGTATGAACATGGAAGTACTGAAATTGGTGAAACGGAAAAATGTCTAGTTTGATTGACACTCTCACTGATTGAGAGCAGATACAAACATGTTTTGTCAATTTTTTAGCTATGATCATATGAAAATTCCAGAAATAAATGAAGGAAAAATATTTGGTTTATCTTTGAACTTGACTAACTGAATTTTTTGGAAAACACATTTTCATAGTTGACTGTGAATGTTTGGTTCACGATCGTGAAAAAAAAATCCCATAGTTGTCAACACATGATTCACTGGGGAGAAAGAGTCAATAGGCTGGCTGACTAGCTCCACTTTCTCTGAGTCAAGGGGAAATTATCTCGACCCAACTATTATGAAGTAGAGCGTGGTTCATAGAAACACTTTCGAAGAGCGTGCTTCATAGAAACCACGTGCGGAGTTCATGTTTTTATAGTTGACAACCCCGTACTAACCATACCTGTGACACTTGCATTCAAGTAGTGCTTCGTGGAGCAAAGATCGAAAGTGTCTCACATTATATGAATAAAAAAGGTAACATTTTAATTCTAAATAACTTAATGTTTTTTATCTATTTCTTTCCGTAAATATTTAGAAGTACTTTAGAGATAGCGCTCATTTGGGGGTGTTCTTAATAAATTTGGGATTGACCTCGTCCACATAGCACGACCTGGCAGAATCACTGACCATGTCTATTTTCTACAAACGATCTTATGTTAATCTTAATGTTATTGTTAGGATTTTAGTGGGTCTGACTAGTTTCAAAGTGTTCTCGATGATTTTGTGGGAGGGTAACAAGAGAACTCCAGGTTTTCTGCCAGGATTTTTAATTCGAGGGGTCTGTAAATTTGCAGGACAGGGTACAGAGTTTCTGCTAGGATTTTTAATTTGCTGGGTTCTGTGAATTTCCAGGTCGGAACGTACAGTTTTCTATCGAATAAGGTATAGGGTTTCTGCCAGGATTTTTAATTTGAGGGGTCTGTAAATTTTCAGGACAGGGTACAGGGTTTCTGCTAGGATTTTTAATTTGCTGGAGTCTGTGAATTTTCAGGACAGGACATACAGTTCTCCATCGAATAGGGTATAGGGTTTCTCCCAGGATTTTTAATTTTGGGAGTCTGTACATTTTCAGGACAGGGTACAGGGTTTGGTAGCATTTTTAATTTGGAAGGGTCTGTGAATTTTCAGGACAGGACGTACAGTTTTCTATCGAATAGGGAATAAGGTTTCTCCCATGATTTTTAATTTGGGGTCTGTGAATTTTCAGAACAGATAAAGCATTAGGCAACTGCCCTCCCCAAATTTAGCTCAGAATCTTGTACAAACACGTCTTAGGTCACCTCAACCCACCCCCAAGGCCAGGTCATCACTTTTCCCCGCTAAAATACCACCGTAATCTGCTACAAACACCTCGACTACTTCGCTCCTACGTGATGTATGACGTTATCATCGCCGCCATCTTGAAATTCAGCCATTCTTGAAATAAAGTATTATGCGACTCCCACAAATTCCCCCACAACCTTGGACAAACACTCCTGCTGATGTCACCACACACCTCTAAGTCACCTCCAAGTACAAACTACTTACGCAACCACTCGCCTATGCGGCTCCATGGCGGTCTTCTTGAAATTAAGACAAGCCCACCCTATTTCTACTTAGGGGGTAATATTTCGTGAAAGAGCAAAATATTTGGAAAGTATTGAAATATTAATATATGTTTAAGATTAATGAATTCGACTTATTGTAGTCATATATTACACCACAGTATTCAGTAATGGTTAATATATGTTGTAAAGAATCGCACATTCAATCTCATCGTAATCAGATATCCAACAATATATCAATAACTCTTCTTACAATCCTCAATCAATACTTCAATAGTATTTAAATCATCTTTGAATTGACAATAATAGCTTATTCAGTTATTTATAGAAGTATTATCTTTGTTTTCTAAATCTAGCTACAATTCTAGTACATTCACATACCATCAAATATACAAGGGACAGTCAAATGAAAACTGGCCAAACGCCAGAAAGGTTCATCGAACATTTATTATCTCAAAAGTAATCTTCCAAACTTTTAATACATTTAACCCACTGAGAGAGAGAAGACGGTCAATCCCATCCTTAAAGAAGCTTCTGGTCAGCCGATGCGATCATTTCTAATTAATGAAATAAAATTTGTAATTAAAAGCTAATTGAATGACATTAACTATTATTTTCTGGCCTCTTTTGCATGTTGAGAACACATTGAATTTGAATCTATATTCCAACGAAAATTTATTTTCGTTGATATAACGTCAATATGATGTTTTTAACGATTATATCGAACTGTGCCTTATATTATCTTTCCAAGTTAATTGCATAAAAATTGTGCTTAAAAACGAATATAATAAAATTAATTACGGTACGTTTCATATGTTCTCATTTGCATGTTGAAAACTGATTGAATTTTAAACTATATTTCAACGAACATTTAATTTCGTTAATGTGAAGTGTTTTCAACTATGCAATAGATTTGGCTTTATATGCGTTTTTGTAAGGCGACACATTACACTTATTGAGAAATAAAAATTTCGTTGAGCAGCGATGGTCAAAGTGTTATGAAAGGTAAAATGCACATAACAAAGCAAGATTTTTTTTCTTATTCCTATATGATGGTAAACGACGCGTCTGGATTTGTGGCACCTGCATTCTAGACTGCCTGTTAATACAGATACCGTAAAAGAGTAGTGGACTCTCAAGGTTGATCCATGGGTGAGGGGATAAGGCGACGAGCTACCAACGACGAGTGCGAACGTATTGGTTTCGAACACTACCTCCTTCTGTGGGTGGGATAATTTACTGTTGGAAAATTAATACTGTATATCATGGTGAAAGGAACGGACAAAATGCAGCTAAATGTGTATACCAATAGACGGCATCCATGGTCTGT
>JAGDQP010046649.1:0-15240 GCA_022664845.1 Lepisma saccharinum
TGTCGTTTATCTTAATTATAATATATGAGACATCTTCCCCCCAAATAAGTGGGTATCTTACACTAATGGATTGGGCAAGATTCGTTATTTGATATGTACGTTTAAAGACCAATAAGCCTATATCCAACGTTTCTTCCAGGACATTTTATTCGGGGGGTTTGTAGAGCCTCGCGAAAATGATAAACAATTAATATTGACTGTAATGTGCTAAAAATAAAAATTAACAATAGACACAACAATATATTGCACTTCCTTAGTTAACCTAAAAATAACATCTTAGTGGTAGAGCGTTGGCGTAGCATTGGGGAGTTGTGGGCTCGATCCCAGCAGCCAGCCATTTTGACTGAGGTTTTTCCAGAGTTTTTCCTCAGTCACCAGGAAATGCCGGGATGGTGCCTTTAACATAGGCCCTGGCCGACGCCTTCCCGAATCCTTTCTCCTCCCCTATCACGGCCTGAGCCTTAGATGCCTAAGGCCACAAATAAAATTAAAACTCCAAGAAATATGAACCATATTACAGAATATACTATTATATACGTATTTCAGTGTTAGCATACTATTAACAAGTGTTAACGTTAATTCTTTTGGGAGGGCGGTTGGAAACCTTTCGGGGGACAAACTCCCCCGAAAACATGCCTGATAGAAACAGTGAATATATCCGTTGTGTATGCAATTAATTTGATAATCTTCCGTCAGTATGAGCATCAATGTTCAATATGTTTTTGTGCAAAAATTTGCTTTTCTACTTCTTTTAATTACTGCACAATGTCTCGTAGAATAAAATGTGTGGCATCTTCCCGGGATCCACTATAATTCATGGATTATCTGTTCCACAGAAAATTATTCGATTATCCGTTTATCCGGATAATATAATGTTCGATTATCCGTTTATCCGGATAATGTTCGATTATCCGTTTAACGGATAATGTTCGATTATCCGTTTTCCGGATAATTATACGGATAATGAAAATTATTCGAATAATCGGATTTCGAATATCCGAACAATGAATTGTTCGATTAATCGGATATCAAATTATCCGGATATTGACAGCCCTAGTTTCTACCACAAGAAGGCCTAGAACCACGCGATCCTCAAACTCTGATAAAAGCTGCATAACTACAAGAAACTCAAATCTACTACAATCACAATAATTCTGTTACATTAGGTGACTTACCTTGGATATTACTCTTTCAGAAAAATAATGTCAGGTAGGGAAACTATATTTTTGACTCCAAAACAAAGACGACTTGCACTCCACTCCTTTCTTCTTTGTCACTATATTTTCTTGTTGTCCGCTAGGTGGCAGTAGCATGTACGTGTTTCTATCGTTCACCGTCTAATCGCTAGAGGGGTGGGCGGGAATACCCCACTCTACTCTACGTACATCTCAGGCAGTAAGTAGATCATGGAATTTGGGTACAGTGTTAATGGCTAAAATATTCTTAATATTTATACATAACATTAAGATAAACAAGAAAGAAGGTGTAGTTTGAGAACCGTTTAACTACTATGAAATCCAATGACATGAAAGTACGCAAGAAAATGTTAACTCAGCACATGAAAATTATTTTATCCCTTTATATTTTCAAATTTAGCAGAAGGATTTTAGATGGACTTGTGTATGTTCTGGGTTTTTGAAAATTGTTATTTACTCTTTTAATAGATTTCAGTAAATGGCTTCGAATAAGTTTTTGTATATATATACTTTCTTTGCTTACTAGTCTTAAATATCTTAAGCCCAAATCTGAGAGCAGTATCTCTAAATCTGTTTTGGTTAGTTAGATACTAAAAAAATCAAATTTTCACGAAAATTGTAGAATATAGGTAATAATTCGGGTAGTTTTGAATTTAGGATATGTTATATGGTAAGTAGAGTACATGAACAGAAAAAAAAAGTCAAAGATTCCCAACTCCAACGAGAGGCGCCGCCAGCTCGGAAAATGTATAACATTTTCGACCAGTTTTCGGTTTCTGTCGAATATCTCCTGAACCATGCGTCTAACAGAGAACGTTAGAGACCCATTGCTACAATTCGATTGTAGAACGGTTTTACTACTTCAAATAGTTTCGGAGATGCTGTAGCTCTTCAAAGTTCGGCGCCTTTCCCATAAAACAGATAAGAGTTCAGAATTTCAGCCAGTTTTGTCCTATATCTTGTAACTGGCGAGTCCTACAACCAAATGTTATACGATAAATTGTGAACTGTCCAATAGATTCAGAACTTCGAGAAAAAAAATATTGCTGTTTTCGAAAAATGTAATAATTTAAATTTCATTGTTGTACTAATTTTGATTACAAGGAAAATAGTGCTAGAAAAAGCTAATATACAAGAGATATAAAGTTGAAGACGTTTACGTATTTATTAACAATTAGGTGCAACAACTGCCGTTTCCCTGGTACCTAATTATGATGCTATGATGGCCTCGGTGATGAGGTCATAGATCTGCTTGAACTCCTCAACGGATTAGCAGCATTCGATAAAAATTAGTTCCTCCAAACGTGCAGAAAAAGTAAAGCTCCATGAAGTTATCTACTCAGTCGACTCTTTTTGCTACAGCTATACAAACATTATTTTATTCGTGCATGCATTCAGTGGACGTCATACAAATCAGCACTTTTTGGCCTTGGGAAAAACAAATTTTACTAACAACTATTGAAGTATCCTGAACTCCATGAAAAGCCACATACATTCTTTAACCATCAGGCCACAACCGAGAAACTGGCAGAGGCTGGATAAAATTTCCTGGTTGATTCCCATAGGGCGATTCTGAAATGTTGACGAAAATGTTCGTCAAAAAATGTTGACGAACTGAGACATCAAATTTTTGTTAACGAAGCAGCCAAAATAATATTCCACCTTTCCCTACTGCCCCCACTAGGGATACTGCTCGGCTGCATGCAATCTGGACATAACATCAAGTGTAGGCGTTGCTGGAAGAAGAGGAAAGTCCTTTAAAATGGAACTGGATGAGCAGTCTACGGGGCCTCTTCCCTCCAAAAGTAGAAAAGGACCCAGCTCCTAGTTCCCTGCTCCACTGCATCTCTTGCGCCTGCACGAAAGGTTGCACGAATTCATGTGGATGCAGAAAATCAAGCCTGAAGTGCTCCTTGATATGCAAGCATTGTATTGGCAATCCTGCGAAAATGCAGCACCCTCGTTTTCAACTGCTAAGCGGACTATATAGACGCTCTATTTTCCATCGACTTGATAGATAAGCAGTCGGGAGAAGATAGTTTGAACCTTCAGCTAGTAGAACTTGAACACGTGGATCTAAATCTTGATCACTTGGCCGAAACTATCGATTATGACCGTCTTCACACTTCAAAATGGCAAAACTGTGAAATTTCTGGATCATACAATGTTGATTAATAATTTCTTCGTTCAAGATTTATTCTTATTAATAAAGTTTTTAAGTAAGTTATTTGCAATTGGTGTCATATCAAAATTAATACAACAATCAAAATTCACTTTATACATTTTTTTCGAAAATAATATATATTTTAAGAAAACCCTTTTTTATTTCGTGATCTATTAGGCACAGAAACACCGTTTTTTGCTTAAATGGTATGAAATTTACTCTAGTTTACAACTTACTATATAATATGTTGTCGTAGGACTAGCCATTTAGAAGCTGCAGGGTGAAAACCAGCTGAAATACTGTGCTTTCCTCTGTTTTGGGGGGAAAATCGCCGAAATTTGAAGAGCTGTATCTCCGAAACTATTTCAAGTAGAAAACCGCCTTGCAGGCAAATTGTAGCAGCGTTTCTTGTCTTTATTAAAAGAAAGTAAAACTTTTTCTATTAAACGCGGGATTTATAAGATATTCTACAGAAAAACGATAAATGGCTGAACATTTTGCCACATTATCGAACTGGCGGCATTCGTTGGAATTGGAAAGCATGCACTTTTGCTCACGTACTCAACCCATGCAACGTATCCAAAATTCTGAACTACTCGAACTAATAAATGTATTTTCTACATTTTGACTGGACTATACAATTGATAAATTTAACCGAGGGAAATGAGCTGCCAGTTGTAGCATCACCAAGTAAACTGATTATTATTATTTTGTAATTTGGGATACACAAGTCTTAAGCCCATGGACAATGGTAGGCTGGTGAACAATTTTCTAGTATTATTAATTACCACTACAACTACCAATTGCTATTTCTAAATTTGATGTGAGGCTATAAGTTTTGTATACAAGGAGTTTCCATTTCATCTTGTTATTAGTTATGACAGGATTAATTATCTTAATGTTCTTGCACTTAGTATTGAATTTTGAAATTATATTTCATCGGTTTTGTAAACAAAAACGAAGAAACATATTTAATTTCCTCAATTACTATTGCATTGGGAAATGTGATTTCTTCAATTTCTGACGTTAAAATTAGTTTTGAATTTTTCATGATAATTTTTAATATGAATTTTGGAATGTTCTGTATTTATCGGACTTTTATTAGGATATATATTTTCACTATAATATATAACGTCTTCACTGAAGAATAACTTTGACGTGACAATATTTATATTTAAATGATTATTCCTTTGGCTGCTTAAAACGGTATAGTTTTTACTTAGAAATCTAAGGGTTTCTAATAAGTTGATTCTTCACATGAAACTTGGAAAGCTGCTGAAGTTATATCTTGTATGAAATTAGCTTCCGACATGTCTACCAAATTGCTCCAAATCTATATCCAGCAAGGCATAGAGTGGATACTACAAAGGTAATCGTAGAAACCTGAAGTCTTAGAGCTTTCATACTATTATACTGCTCTGCGGCGCTTTTCAGTTTCCCTGGGGCCGATAATAGCTTTTCTTGTAACATAGAGCAAGTTGCCCTGAAAGAAAAACTCATATAATAAAATTTAAGTGTTTTACTCTTTAAAATCACAAAATAAATCCGATTAATGAAAGTTGTATAAGCTTTTTTTCGCTAGCTGTAGCTAGCACCCCAAGAGAGCTACACCCTCTATTTGGGATGGGAAGTTGGATGAAAAGGATAGGGATTGGAAAAAAGTCCGACACGGGAGTTGTCCAAAGAATTACATTTCCTCATTTATTATTACACCTCGAAACACTCCGAACCAAGTGCATTACAAACATAATGGAAACACAGCACCCATTATTCCAAGACATACTTGAATCACATGATCACAACAACACAAACGCCAAACATAAACATTCACCGCTATCATTACTATTCACTTTATATCATTACACATTACATTACCACCTAACCATCCAGACTTTGACATCATCACAGCATATCTTTCGCACGCCACCCCTCATTATATCGCACCCTCATCAATTGCAATGTAACCCATTAGTGTATTAACAGGGCTTCATCCGCCTACATTAAGCCCAGAGGCGCCCCTGGGCAGAAGAAGCATGATTACATTCATCTTAATTGTTGTCAAAGTGTTGTGATGTGAAATAGCACCTTACCTCCATCATCCATAACATTATCAAGATTATTCCTCGCCTAAATATGTTTATGATCAAAGCTCATGAAGTCCAAAACATTTAGATGATTATGTTATAATAAAAAAATTAACAAAATAAAGTATAAACAATTAGCCCATCAATACGTTCCAATCACAATCTTACACGCGTTTTCTGACAAGCTTATTTACATTTCGATGTACACTAACTCATTGCTAATAATAAATCTCAACATCTTTACAATAGCTTAAATTCATTTACACCTTTTTAAACTTTTAATTACCAATAGCCATATGCTTTCTACTTTTAATCTGTAAATAGAAACAACTATTTAATACATCAATATTGCACTTTTAACCTGCCGTCATGCATAAAAATATGCTGTCATCTGTTGGTCATCTACTGAAGTTCTTAAACATTTAATATAATGCGTATATTCTTCTTATTTTCACTTTACGTTAAACAAATAAATAAAAAGATAATGACAAATTATATCCCTTTTTCAACAAAAATTATAACATTTAGAGCATAGCCCAAAATATAACAACAGGCACTACCATATCAATTTTAATATGATGTATAATTCAACTTTAGACAAGGTGACTATTTAAACATTTTTATATTTGGCTTTTACTACGAAATGAGTATAAGGAATGACTTCCCAGGGTAATTGCAAATAAGGACGAGGAAGAAGAAGGTCGGGTCGTGGACCTTGCATTTGGTTCCAAATCAGCAATCGTGTGATAAATCTAATGGAAACTAGAAAAAATCTTCTGTCTGATGGAAGTTAGGAACATTTACATATTATTTTATCAAACCTACGATCCAGTTTGCGACAGTTAACTGAAGGTAAATACAATACCCACATTTTCAAAATTCTGCAATTCTCTATATTAGCTACTTCTGCTCTGCGTCCGTTAGCTAAGTAAGTAGAGCTTTGGCTTTGCATTCGGGAAGTTCTGCGTTCTTTCCAGTATCTAGTAATCCTGGCTAAAGTTTTCCAGACTTTTTAGTTACTCCTAGCCTGATTTTAGCCCTGCCTGCCTTGTGCCAGCCTGACACATAGATATCTCAAAGTCATACATTAATCCAATTAGCTACATCTGCTCTATGGTGTGGAACGTATTTCATATGAATAGTACATGGATTCAAGGAACATGTGTAAACTCGTGTTATGAAACAAGTTATACGCAACCAATAACCCGTTTAGAGGAGAAATACTACAAAAGTACTTGTATAATACCACGAGTCGATTTGTCTATAATTTGTCTATATATATGCAGAATTTGTGTTGAAACCAGACCACATTTAATTCAATAATTAGTTTTATTTTTCGATTTTCGTATGTGGTCTGAAATGTTGGCAATCCTCACGAACAGAACATGAAACCCAAAATAAATGTATATTTTTGTATTATGTATTGACCATTCTACGGTCATGGAATTCGACAAAGCGGTAGAAGAGGACATAGATCATCCTTCCAGAGAAAAAGTCGATATTCTCTAAAGGGAGCTTTAACACAGAAGTAAACAAAGACGGGATGTAGTTACTCTGAAATCCTTTGTATATATCCGTTCCCCTCTCTCTCCCTCTCTTTGGGACTAGCTTCCTGAACAATCTGGTGAAGGTCTAAAGATGGGATCTACAGTGAGCTCCGAACACATTCGTTCAATTGACCCGGCGGGAATCGAACGCGTAACCATGCGCACAGAAATGAAGCGCTTTATCCTCTCGGCCAATCCGAGGTCGCCAGGTTCTCCATGTTCTTGTATGAGTAAGTTCTTGCTCTCTTGGAGACATGTATCATTGAAATCTAATGGCTTGCCACAGAACTATTTCTTTCCGTTTGTCTGTAATCTGCGACACTATTCCATACATGTCTATACGTTTGTGGTGCCTGGGACCGTTCAGATCTGGGTGTATTGCTCGCACTTGCATCATGCTATACTCTAGGAATCCTGTACCTGAAGCAATATTGATTTAAATATGTAGGAAACAAGAACGAAATAGATATGACAGTCGAAGTACAAGCATCTTTAATGTATTAAATGTAACGATTTGTTTTGCTTTGCTAATTTATTTTGGAATGACGTTGATATTAATGCTAAAGAAGGACATATTATTCGAACTTAAAGTTTATAAATCTAGATTTTATAGGTGAGTTAGGAATCATGAATCTGCAGTTTAACACGCCAAAGAAACTCCTTTCTCGATTTATTTTCGCTATATTTTAGCGAATTCCATACTGCTACAGCTCAATAATTGAATGTCCTTTGACGACAGGATAAGGTAACTTAATTTCGCAGCATGCGTACAAAACTTAATACTTTCCTTGTTTCACAGCGTATTTATCTCACCTTGAGAGATTTAAACAGAAGTATAGTTTGAAGATAAAAATTACACTTTATTTGAATCAATGTATAACCCTACAGTTCAAACATAATTGACAAGAAGCTTATAACGTAATACTGCAAAATTACATTACCTTACCTTTCAAGACTTTTATTCGGTTTCGGTAGTAAAAATTACAGTATTTATAAACATTTACTTTGTATGATCAATTTTTTGTTCTGAGTTTTATTTGCTCATGAAGAAGGAAATTGTTCTTTAGGAATTATGGAAAATATTCTCATTAAAAACTAAACTGCAAAACTTTTTACTGGTGCTAAAAATAGGAAATGCAATTGTCAATGCATTAATGTAGGTGACATCTCATAAATGAGCAAGTAAGGCTGAGAAAAATTCTGAAAGAAAAAAGTCTGAATGGTTACTAGCAGGAATCGAATATGTTTGAATTGCAAGTACCATTCCGTTGTCCATCATTACAAACATGAATAATACTTCCATGTCTGTTAGGTTAACACAGTATGTAGTTTTATTAAAATGCAAAAAAATATACATAATATTTTTTATTTTATTTTACAGAAAATGTCGTCCGGTTATTATTTCTTACTGGTTCTTTTAATCGAATTTATTCACTATGGTGCTGCTAATATTCAATTTTCTCACTCCAGCGAAATTATTTATGACGTAGATGTATGTGTGTCGTATTTGGTGACTCCATATGTTTCCAGTGAAAAGGTAATTTATGTAATGAAAGAAATAAACAATATAAGTACAGTAACCTATATGCATAGTATAAAGCAAGCTACACAAATGGCTCCTCTAGTAATTTTCACTGTGTCGGAAAACGATAAAGATCTGCAGTCCAATATTGAAGATAATGGTATTGTTTTGCTTTACGTTTCCTCTCCTGATGATTTCATTCAAATTCTTTGGAACCCTAAAATGCATTCAATATGGAATACACGAGCAAGATTCGTTGTAATATTTACATCTCTGGTAACTGAAGGACTATTTACAGAAATTTCCGACCAATATTACAAAATTAATATCCTAAGAGTTACATTTCTAGCAAGTGCTGTCAACACAATTGAAATAGAAAGTAAGAAACCTCTGTGCATCCTTACAAGTTATAATCCTTTTCTGAAGATATTTTCACAGTACGTGTCATCAGCATCGAATAGTGTTAATGGGAATGCGGGAGATAAGGTAATTTCAGCTTGGAAACAAATGTTTCCGAATACACTTAAAAATTTGTATGGATATGGACTGAAGACAACTGGCTTCAATACCCTTCCCAAATTTCAGAAGAGATGTGATCTCCAAGGCAATATAATATACAACGGTTATGCAGGTAAGATGATAGAAGCAATGGGTAAATCCCTAAATTTTACATTGCGTCATGCCAAAAGCTATTCAGGACCAAACTATGGGAAAAAACTATCTAACGGGACTTGGATCGGAATGTTAGGGGACCTTGTTCGAAGAGAAGTTGATATTGGTGCTCTACCTTTAATAATTACTACAGATAGACTGAATGAGGTAGACATTTCTGGTGCTGCAGTGGTTAGTTCCATGATTATCATGGTACGAAAGAGTCCAGCTTTACCGGTTTGGATGTCCATTTTGTTACCTTTCGAAGTAGAAACATGGCTTTCAGTTCTAGGAATAATGACAATAACTGTCATATTTATCTTAATATTGCAAAGAATTGTTAAGACTCAAATGTTTTCTATGCATTCGGATATTTTTCCCAAATTCTTCTGGAACTGGGAGTCAACTTACCCGTTGGAAATGCATTGAGAATAACAGTATTCTTTTGGATATATATATCACTTGTGTATAATACTGTATACAAGAGTGATCTTGTGAGTGTTTTGACTGTCCCAAGGCGATATCCAGACATTAACACACTGACAAAATTTGCTCAGAGTGTAAAGGATATTCGTACAAGTAAAGCCATAGGTGATATATTGGCATCTTCGTTTAATCCCGAATTACGAAAACTGGCAAAACTGAATGTACCTACTGAAAACAAGACCCTAATTATGAAAACAATTGCTGAGAATTACAGCGTTGCTACAATTGGAGTGGCCGTTAACTTAAGATATTGGGCAGAATATCACTATGGGTGTGTTGGTTCGAACTCTCCTATACATATTCTGAAGGAAACTTTGGGTTCCATTAGCCTTGGGTTTCCTCTTCAGAAAGGATCTCCGTATCTGGCAACATTTAACGTTTTCATCCGGAGATGTGTTGATAGTGGTCTTTTAGAGAAGTGGATAGATGATACCCTTCAGGACACAAGATATGATCAAGCATGCTTAGTTCGAAAATCGGAAGGCTCCAACAATCTTAAGAAGCTCACTCTAAATCACATGGAAGCCTCATTTTCTATTTTAATAATAGGGTTGTCTTTAGGTGTCGTCTTGTTTTTGGGAGAGCTGGCTCTACGCATGCGGAAACGAGTTTCGCGAGTAAGCGCTGAAAATGGAGGTGAGTAGTTTATCAGCAAATCTAGTCATGTACAGCGGAACATAATTAACCGTCACTCTCTGTTATCCGAAATCTGAAAAATGATTTCTTTTGCTTAAAAGACTTTAAGTAAAAACAGATTTTTGAATAAAAAGCGTGTTTAAAAAAAATAAGAAAGAAAAAGTTTTCCCAGGTGGTGGTTTGGAAGTGCTATTTACAGTATAGCGTTTATAATGAAATTTCTGTTATCCGCCTATTCAGTTAACCATCACAATCCTGGTCCCGACGGTGACGGTTAATCGAATTTCCACTGTAATGGGAATAAATAACGTTGTTGTTAATTAAATAATTATTTCTTTAGATCACATAACTGTACAGTCAGCAACTTTAGTTCTTTAACATGACTCTTTTCTTACATGTTGTGTATCGACTACTGAAAGATAGGTAACCAAACTCACTTAGAATGAGGTTGTCTGCGCTGTGTAAATTTGAGAGTTTGTGTGTGAAAGTCTAAGTGTTGGAATTTTTATCGAGCTTTTATTTTAAGAGAAACATTTGTTGTATATGTTTTCAGCATAATATGTTTAGATTCTTGTAGTATGTAGCAAATAATTAGAATATTTAAGGGGGTCGTACTTCAAATTTCAGAATAGTGAGTATATCAGCATTTGAATTTGATGTTTCCTTTTTTACAACGTAAACAATTTGTTTAAATTTATAGAAAGGTGTAGTTTAAATTGTTCAATAGAAAATATAGTTAGTGAACATGGATAAAGGAATATTAATTTCGATACCTATTGTTGCCAAGTAATTATTCCTTTTCTAATGAATCGAGTACAATACTGATATGATATGTACCATTACAAATCACTGTACTAATTCCATGAAACACTAACGTTATACACGAAAGACACGTTATAACGTCATTTTCAAACTAAAAATATATCATGATATTTATGCTTCATAATTTCTGATAATATGTTGTTATTTATGTTTATCATTTACAAAGAAGATGTTAATAGCAAAATACACAAAACATGTTGCGTGCGAAGTTATAGTACACGTAATTTCTCTCCTTCCCTCCTTCCCTCCCCCCCCCCCCCCCTCTCTCTCTCTCGCTATATAACAGAGACCCCAAAACGAAAAAAATGGATCATTATGTATCATTTGTGGAACAGCTATATGGAGAACATCTGCATTTACCAGGATGATACCTCCAATTTAGGGCCTGGTCGATTCCCTAACTCATTCCGCCCAATATGAGCCATAAGTACCTCAAGTTATAAATGGAATTGAAATCTAACGAATATCACATATGATCCTGCCGCTCTGTTAATGGACTTATTTCTCATTTAATACCGGGTCAATGTGGGTAACTTGTAACGTTTGCTGCCTTGTAATTACGGGGTCTCAGGTTCGATTCCCGGTAAGGATATAAGTGGTTCGGAGAAGACGTTAAACTGTAGGTCCCGTCCTGAGGACGTAATCTTCATCTGATGTAAGGCAATGTCCAAACCATTATGCCGATTGTCGCTGCGCCACTTTTAAATGGAACTTGGTCTTGAAAATAATCAGACAATAAATCAAAATATAACCGAGTAGCCGTAGCCAGTTTGGGGGTGTAAATCCATAATTTTGAGTGTGTTTGTAACTAGGGTTTCTATCGACTTTTTACCGTAAATATTTTAATGGTAATCTGTGTCTTAGTGAATTTAGGACATTAGTGAGTCATTCGGTCAAATTAATCCGACTTTTAAAGTGAAATTACGGCTTAACACAGCGACATATTCATGTATTATATTCCCTAGATTTGAACATTATTTATAGTTTTAGACACCTATGGCTCGCGCCGTGGTAATGTTGGAAGAAACGTAATTGGTAGTCCACCAGCTCCTAAGTTAAAGGTACCATCCCAGTACATCTCTGCTGTGACTGAGGAATCACTAGGAAAACTAAGTCAGGATTGTCAGCCGCTGGTACCGAACCGAGGAACTAACAAATACAAAACCAACGCTGTAGTAGCAAATAAGGTACTGTCGCAGTCAACAAAGTATACTCGTATCAATATTTATGACATGCACTGTTAGAAAGAATCATTTTCTCCTTTCTCGTGCATAACGTAAGTATCCTATGGAATTAGTACAGTGATTTGGAATATTACACATTACTTCAGTATTGTGCTCGGTTAATTACCAATCATGAAAAATTGCTTGGCAATCATACCATAGGTTTCAGAGTTCAATTTTCATTTCTACACGCTCGGTAAGTATATTTTCTACTTTACAATTTAAACTCACCGTTCGGTAAATTTCAACTAACTGTTCACCGGATGAAACCACAACATATATAGAGTAAAAAAGTTGTTAGGTTCGCTATTTGAAATGCGACTCTTACGTATTTTCATTATTTGCTACATACTACAAGAAATTACAAATATCTTGCTAAACCCTAGGATATATGATATTGTTTTCTATTAAAGAAAGAACAAGTCCAGAATAATTCGAAACTTTCGATTGTCACGCACACAAACTCAAAATTACACAGCGACGATTCCAAATTAGTTCGGTTTGTCTATCTTCCAGACTTCGATAAAAACCTGTACTTATGTAAAAGAACTAAAGCTGTTGCTAGCACATACACTTCATATACGAGTACATAGTATAGTATTCCCGCTGGACGATGGAAGTACTTTAACGCCTTGCAACTAACGACTGTTGGTTTCCTTCTCGTTTGGAAATATTTAATATCAATAATTTTAAAAATGAAACGACGGTTTGTAGGCGCTTGTATACTAATGTCCTGTATTTCACATATTGCAGATCAATATTCGTATTATAGTTTGGCAAAATAGAGGTTCTTATAAGAATAATGCGCGATCGTTCATTAGTCAGTGCATTTTTTACTCTCCATTCTGTGAACGTATTGTGAATATTGTTACTGGAGATCAGTGTTTGCATCATAGTAGTGGCTGAGCGGTGTGTATTAAGCACAAGGGTACGATAAGTACAATTATTTTGAAAGTATATACAAGTGACAAATTATTATCTGTATATGAAATCTAAAGCTGATAATGTTAATACTACTCATGCGTTTAAAGATAATCGAAAAAAGTTGTGTCTTAAGCAATCATAAGCCGAACTGGCAAACCAGTGCTTGAAAGAAACGAATGGCAGACAAGTTTATTAGAAAACTGTCAAAACAAATCGTTGAAGATATTCGTGGTTGTGTAATGCGCCAGATGTAACGTGAATGCCTCATAAAGAGTGATGTATTTTTGCTTCTCCAATAGTTTTAAACATAATTATATTTCTTTAATATAATAGTTGTGTGTATGAGGAAGGTAGAAAAGTTTATATTATATTCATACAGCTTCTTAATTTAGTCTTACATCGCCTCAGTTGATTTGAAACTTCTGGATACATCTCTACTAGTAAATTTGTAATATATTAAGTTCATTATAATTTGTGATAAAACATAAAGAACGCGTACATTCAAGATTTATATTAAATAATACAGAAAATAAAGAGATCAATGAACATAAGGTTGACAATAAATCATAAAACAAAAGTTTTACACTATAGTAATATTGTGAATAACAGCCGTCAAAGGAACACAAGTGTGCGTTTTACGTAAAATACACTTTATGAATATTCTTTGTCTTATTTATACGGATATGGATTTTGGCAAATATTATTCCTAGGCACAGTGATATTCGTTAAAATGTTGATGAGTACTTATAGTGTAAACTTAAAACACTTCACGAAATTAAATGAATATATAAGTTGATGGGGCAAAGCAAAATGAGTTGATGGTGCCTTCAACTGAGAGTCTACTTGTTAAAATCCCCGTTTTTAAATAAAGCGCAGGGGCTTACATTTAAAGTCAGATAGTAAGTTATTTGTGTAACTTACTTCAGTAATTGAGTATGGAAATTGTGCGAAGGAACTATATATCTCCACTTTTAAAACTACGTTATAGACAGCGTTGCCCTATAATGCATTGCTGTAACATCTTAGAGTTAACTCGCCATCTTACAGCAATGTTCTTGCAATCCGACTGCCAGTGTTTATATGGAAAGTTTATAGTACGTTTTCTAGACTGTAGGTCAGGCAGTTTGTTGAAAACTATGACATATATATACGTAAGTAAAAGTGAAGATAAAAGTGTATTAGTAATATCGGAGGTATGCACTGAACACTTAATTTTAAATGAAGTGGCATGCATAAATATGTATAAAGGAACATACTTTGTCCGTCATGTTGAGGAGGAGAAATTAGTAGTTATGTAAACAGAAAAAAGGAGAATGGAAAGAGAGCATTGTAGACTCACTAAAGTGATCTACCGTGTACAATAAATAGTGTAGTGAGTTGATTGATCCACTATTATTTTTTAGAAAACAAAAATAGAAGTTGTCCAGTATAAATGTTGTATTACAATATTATACCAATATTAATGATGCTGGTGTTACCTTTGTACTGAGATAAATGAACATTGCATTGATAATATATGACCCACCCAGGTTTGTATCAAATGAGTGTTAAAATGAGTGGTGTAAACTTAATCATTTAGTGTTGCTATGTATAGGATAGGATCTGTTTAGGTTAGCCCAATTGATTTTTAGAAAGCTCACTAATATTATAAATTGAATTATTATTATTATTTATTTGTTTTGAGCTTTATTATATATATATGTTTATACTACGTTAAATTAAATAACTTAAATTGTTTCAATCGAAACTGCTTTATAATAGAGTTCATTTTGGTAATGCTTGCGGTAGTGATGTAGGATGTGAACCAGAGATGGCGCAGCGATAAGTTTTGCAAGTTTGTAGTAATTAGTGCATGAAAGGTAATTTATTGTACATTGAAGTTTGAATGCAACGAACCTCGTTATTATTTTACTAAAGCAAACTATAAGGCTTTAAGATTATTGTATATTTTAGTGAATTATGATGTTATAATTATTAAACGACTA
>JAGDQP010046650.1:0-11154 GCA_022664845.1 Lepisma saccharinum
ATAGCATTCTTGTTGGCTTTCGTCACACGATTTTTTGTTCCAGTCACGCAAAGTGTTTGTTAACGAGCGGTTAGTTTTCTATGATGTATCGTCCAGCTTCAATAAAATGATTTTCAAACATGATTTAAATAACAGTTTTGGTTTCAGGAAATCTTTGACAGAGTTAAAGATATTTCATTAGAACACATGATTTCACTAGCAAGAAGAAAGTTTTCCTTCCTGGAGATAGACATATACAGTCCTATTTTTTCGACAACTTGGGGCTTGCAAGACCTGTTTACAAAAAATCTGACTATCCTGTCAAGTGCTGTATAGAGATGATGGATACGAGGTTCATCCATTTTAAAGAAACCAGAAAATCTTGTGAAGAGTTTTTTGCTTGTTATCACAAAATGAAGTTCTGCTTTCAGGTTTTTGCTAGTTGACTTGACAATGCGTTTGCAGTTCCTCTTTTGTATCAACATTGGTCTTCTCAGAGAGAAGAAATCGGAGAAAATACTCTTTTAACACTGGCATCTGTTCAAAGATTCTCTCGGTAGCTGTCTCCAAAGTGAGTCGTGAGGCGGGACACACTTTAAAAAGCTATGGGGTGGAAAACCTTTATCAGTTTAAATGATTTGAAAATCTTCTAGATTAGGTGACCAATCATAAAAGAAAAATTTGTGCACACAAATAAATTCTGACACACCTTCAAGTTCTTGTTGCTATGTACATGGTAGGAGCTGTTAAGGTTAGACCAATTGGTTTCTAGAAAGCTCACACCTTCCGCATTATCAACTATTCCTTCCAATGCATTGAAATAATGTGTAAGGCTGTCATCGTTCCCCTGATCTTGGCTAAACTGTTCGGGCGTAATCTCTGCTAACTCTTGAGGTACCAAACAAAATAAATTTACTTCCAAAACTATCGGTTGTTCTGCGCTCGATAAGACGTTACTCACTCTTGAAATACAATTGATGGAAAGATCTAATTCTTGAACCTCTAAGTTCCATCTATATAGGCTGTTGTTAAAGTATTTAATGTTCCTAAAATGAGTCAGAGCTTCATGGTCACTATATACATAAATCTTATGCCCAACTAACAGTTTACGCCATTTGCGAATTGCATGTATCAGTGCTAGGAATTCTAACTCCGTGACTGTGTACTTTGTTTCACATGGTTTAAATATCCGACTTGCAAATCCCAATACTAACTGTTTTCTTGAGTCAACCTGATACAGGACTGCGGCTGTTCTCATGACACTGGCGTCAACAACTATATGAAAATCAAGATCTAAACGAAGGTAGTTTAGCTCAACTTTTGTGGCTATGTCTTGTTTGATCAGATTGAAGTTAAGGTCACATTCTTCTGTCCAACACCATTTCTTGCCCTTTTTAACTAATTCAAATAATGGAGCGACCTTTTTGGCGTAATCGGGGATGAATTTAGCGCATAATCCCATCATTCCCAATATTCTTTGCAATTCTTTTAGGTTTGTTGGGCGTCTCAATTCTTGAATAATCTTTACATATTCTTTATCCTTAGATATGTTTGAGGGACAGATAGTAAAACCTAAGTATTTTACTGATGAATTCAAGAATTTACATTTCCGAAGGTTAAGAGTCATCCCAGAAGCCTGCAAGCGGGTTAATACTTGATCAAGATAATATAAATGTTCGTCAACTGTTCTGCCAGAAATCAAAATGTCATCAACATAAACCAATAACTTTTGATACTCTTCAAAACCTAGTACATGTTGTAGTGCTGCCATTAAAGCACTTGAACCGTTTTTAAATCCAAAAGTAAGCTTTCAAAATCTATACATTTGTCCCTCAAATGTGAATGTAACAAAGTCTCTACAATTTTCATTTAACCCTAGTTGGAGGTAGGAATTAGACATGTCCAACGTTGTAAAGAACGTAGCCCCAGCTAACCTGACAAAAAGGTCATCGATACTTTCTACTTTCAAGTTTTCAAGAAAGACGTGACGATTCAAGGCGATTAGATCTAAACAGACTCTTATTTTATCTTAATCTTTTTTCTCTACTATCACCAAAGGGTGACAATGAGGTGATATTGTTGGTTCTATAACTCCCCATCTTAACCATTTCCTTATTTGGTCTCTCACTTGGTCTTTGTAATGAAAGAGTATTGTGTAACTTTTCTTGGTGATTGGTTGGTCAGTATCTACAACGATCTCGTATTGGAAATCTCTACAACACCCGGGTTGTTGACTAAAAACTTGTATGATTCATTAGGATATTCAGGAGTTTTTCTTTATTTGTCGCATCCAAGTCCAACATACTAACTACTCCCTGAACCTCTTCGGGGGTTGCATGCTCCATTACCGTGCTACTTGTCCGAGCTGTTTCACCTTGTCCCTTATAAATCTTATACGCTTTGCATGTCAGCTTCTGCAGCTTGTTGTTGCAGTCGTTACTTGTTAAGCTTCGACTTCGGCAATTGAAATTCTTCGGAGGTTATCCAGTCTAGTACATTCCCTTTTAGTCTCTTCATACTCTTCATTAATATCACTTAATTTCATGTTCCAATCTTTCATCAATATTTGGATATCACCTTTCTTGCAGTAACAATTTACTTTATTTCCCCAGCCAAATTTATCATGTATTCCATCTTCCTGACTACATTCACATAGATCTTCTACTTCAGCTGTATGAACAATCAATACTTGGTTTATTTCATTATCAAGTTTGGTTACATTCGTCCTCATAGGTACGTTCACACTTTTCTTCCCTTGTTTAATAATTATTGCACCTTGTCCAAAATCAATAAGAATGTTATGTTGGGACAGAAAGTTTCTATCTAGCAAGAGAGGCTAGTGTTAACCTTGTACCACATATACATGCTGAAGAATCATTATGTCTCCAATTTTTAGAGAAAGTATTACACTTCCCAATACTCCCTTTTTCCCAGTACCGGTATAGTCGACTAAGATTATATTACGAGCGAGCTTAAGAGTAGGATGAGATACAACTGTACTGATCATTTTTCAAACTTGTACAGAACACAAAGACGTTTCGGCCCCACAATCTACCAATGCCTGAATTTGGTGTCCTAAAATGTCCAGATCAATTAAGCTAGATTTAATCAATTTACTCTCTCCTTGACACATAACATCATTACATTTATTGTCTAAATTATATTCCCATTCGACTAAATTGATATGATCATAATGAACTCTACATAACGTTACGTCTTGGTCTTCCTCATTACTGTCCTTACTATCATTCACATTATTATTCACACTACTACGAGAGGTTTCTTCATTCGGTGTCTCTAATCGGTCTCTTCTAGCAATATTCGTGTTTTGGGGTCATTCTGTCTTGATCCTGATACTCGACTCTTAGCATAGGAGAGTTTCCTAGTTTTTTGTCTCACCGACGTTTGGTAAGGTCATTTCTTGACTGCTTCCACGTTGACTTGACTCACTTGAATCATTGTTAGGTGCATTAGGCTTCTTTGGACCTCTATCGTCCCATCTTTTTTTGGTTTTTGTTCCAATATTTTTTGTTCTTGGGAGGAAAACGTTTCTTCCCTTTCCCTTGGTTGTAATTCCTTGTCATTTCCGTCGAAGGCCCGGAAGGTTGGGATGCCTCGGGTGACTTCTCTTCAGAGGATTCTCTCATCCCTTCTCCAGCTTTCTGTACTTGTACTTCACCAATTTTCACTTGTTTGTTACTGTTCTCGTAGGGTCTCTGATTCTGTTGATACATATTACCAGAAAATGATCTCTTAACTTCGAAGTTCTCATGTATGAATTCAAGTTTTCGCACGGTTTATAATAGATCAATTAAGTCATGTATCTTTGTGGTTGATAAATGTCTTTGGTATGTCGTAGGTAATAGGGTTACAATACAGCTACATAACTGAGACTCCGAGATACTTTCATCAAGTTCTCTAATTCGGTTATATCTTTCTATTACAAAGTTGTCTACACTACTGTAGTATTTTGGGTCGAAGGATAACATACGGAGCCGTGTCAATATTGCATACGACATATCATCACTGTCAGACTGGTAATATCTAATAAATGCTTCCTTGAAAGATTGGTAACTTTTGAATTTATTTGCATTAGATTGATACCAATATAGAGTAGAACCATGTAGTACGAAGGGTATCACTCTTAGTTTCTGATGCTCGGGGATGCCCATTATCTCGCACTCTCGTTCAAACTGGGCGATGTAAGATTTAGCTGTTATCGAAGATTTTTCCGCCGAAAAAGTGGTGAAGGAACGAATATCCGATAACTTCAAATATCTTGCTATATGATTATTGCTTCTTTTGTCATAATTGCTGCTACTTCCTTCATTATACTGTGACCTCCCACACATATCTCTTCTTTTTTCTCTTATATCAGTTTCTTCACTACTTGATGAATCATAACGATGGCTTCTTCCTCTTTTTCTCCTGCGAATGGGTGTTCGAATCTCTGAGTAACCACTATCTGTTGACGAGTTACCCTTTTTATGACAATATTCATTTTTAGAACGAGAAGATCTAGAAACATCAGAATTGGATATTTCCCCCGTCTGAGATATCCTGGAATCGACGCTTTCTCTGGAGTCAGATGATCTGCCTTGTTCAGAAGAACTTCTTAAGGTCTACGAAGTCAGTTGTCTTTGCCACGTATCAATCTTACTCTCGATGGCATTCAAGCGACTAATTGTAATCTGATGTTTCGCACTTACTTCTTGATTTTTTCAGTATTTGATGCGATGGACACATGTAATTGGTTAATTCTAACTTCTCTTTCCTTTACGGCTTCTACTTTTTGATCGACAGTGATTCATTAAATCCTTCCCTATATTTCCAGTTACTTCATCGATGTTAGTCTGAATCAGGCCAGTGGCGGCTTTCAAAGTTTCCTCTTTGATGTCGATAAGACCTTGGGCAATCTTCCTTTCTGTGCTGATACGGTTCTCTTTGCACACCTCTTCAATTTTATCCATACGTACTTCTAGTCTTTCCACTTGTGCCAGTCTCCTTACGTGATGAATTTCTTCCTTTATTCCTTGTATTTCTTGTCGCATTTCCTTATTTCCTTGATCGATCTTTTCTCCCATTTCTTGTCGTATTTTCTTCTTTGTTTTCTTGTCGTATTTCTTCTATTTTTTGCAATAACTGCAATAACACACTGTTGTCCGGATCCTTCACTGACCTCATCTCTGTAGTTTCTTTCTTATCCTCAGGGGTTTTTCTCTTCTCACATCCATGACACTTCTTTAACCTATAAACGTCTTCACCAGCTTCCGGAATTAATTCAAGTCCTGGATCATTGGCAATGAAGACACGTGAAATTGCGAGTGACAGTTATCACACTGCACCAGTTTCCCATCTGGTAATACTTTCTTACAACATTCCATATTGATTTATATGATCTCACTTTGCACACTTACTAAACTCATCTTGGGATGCTTCTACTAAACTATAGTCAATGGTATCTTAATCCCTGATACAACTTCCTTGGGTGTTTCAACGAATTTACTGGCGTTTCCGTCCCTGTTCGGTTCCTAGCGAACAGATATAAATTTCTCGGGAGTATCAACGAATTTACTGGCGCTTCCGTCCCTGTTCGGGCGCCATTTGTGGAGGTTGGGTTTGTTTTGAAAGTGAGCAGAATTGTTGAATATGAACAATTGTCTGCTACAGAAACGCTGCGCGATATTAAGATACCTTTACAGTAAAAATATTTGATTAAGGAGCACTTCAATATTTAATATCGTTAGTGATTTTATTACTAACTCTATCTTTATTTAAGTGAGATTTAACTTGGTTGTATGGAATGCTTTCTTGAGAAATAAAACAAATATTTATAATGTTGGCGTTGATTGCAATAGAATATCTTGAACTTCTTTATTTTCGATATTCATACACAATGAAGATACATCCTTTTCCGAATGCTTGTATATAGTTTGCTGAATATGAATACTATTAATATATTTACTTCTTCTTGCACTCAGTCTTTAATAATCTACGCAATATATTTGTTGAACACTTTCATTCAATTCAAAATAACGCACTCTGTTCACTAATATAGCGAATTCTTGTCATTTGAATGAATTCTCATGTATATCACACAGTTTCATTTATGATAAATACTTGCTAGTATGTGTTCTCATACAAGTGTGTGTGAGATAATTAAAATATTGATGCATGAAATATAGAGATGCAATTAAAGATTAAAGGATAAAATGAGATTTTATATGAAGATTAAATGAGAATAAATGGATGTTACGATTGTAATATATATATAACTATATAGAGAATACTGATTTTTTAAGAACTAACCTATTCTGTATGGAATAGTCAATTTCATAGAAAGTTCTATCTATATATGAAACGTAATAAGGCTTTTCTCGTAACAGTATCTCGTTATGGCTTTTCTCACGAACGGTACTTATTCATTCAGTTCGGACTGTATAAGATGTCTTCCTGCGGATGTCTCTATCGTACAAATTTCTGTCCTATCACTAATTTATAATACAATCACTCTGGGTAAGTCTGGATTCACTGTTCACGACACGTAATCAAATTACTCAACACTGTCCAAATAATACTGTCTCTAACACTTTCTCGATTGTAATGGCATAGTCTCTTAATGTTCAATCTGAAGTTTGTTCCTACATCAACTTCTAAATGCTTAATCAGCTTAACTGCCGCGATGAACTTTAATTTACTAATTCTGCATTCCTGCTTCTTGTAAATTACTTCTTTAATAAAGGCAAACTAAAAGTTTTATTTTACCATATTTCAGTTCTTACATATGTATCCTATCCCGGTCTATCGGATGGTTCTTATACATATGTCACCTATCACACCTATCGGATAATATAATGTTTTCTATTGGTCTTAAATTCCAATGCAATGAAGATGAGAACGAAGACACAGACTATCGAAATCCTTGCATAATGGGCCTCCAAACATATGCTGACGTCACTCTCCCGCTTCCTCGGTTCGGACGTAATACCTCTTTCATACGATGAGAACCCTGCTGTTGACATGCCCAAACACTCCAACGATTTATCGACGCTGAGGAGGCTACAGCCAACACACAAGCATCAATACAGGGCTCGAATGACAAACCACGGAGCTGAAAGCAATCCGGGAATTACTGCCTGCCAAGCGCAAGTGTTCCAAAATAGGTATGTAATTTAGCAACGAGCTTCAACAATACCTTGGTCGTTCTGTTGTCTTGAACACCAAGTCTCAGATATCATTCAGTTGACTTCTTAACTTTCATCGGCCGCTGCATCCGTAGTTATTTTGTTGATTTCACTTTTCATTTTGTGTTCAGATACTTCTAGAACAGTTTTATATAATCCCATGCTATTTCATTCGTCATAAGTACTCAAAAATCTAAAAGACAATCTTTGCGACTTCTTTACTTTTACAACGCAAAACTGAGTACCACCTGTGGAGCAATTTCGTACTATTCGTCTTCCAGACTTAATAAAATTATGATGGTAGTTGGTAATTTGCAAAAATTTGTTCTGTTTTAATTTGTTGTGATAGGAAAGAGAATAGTTTTTTTCTCTTCACACCCGTTATAGTTTGAACTTGCGAAATCTTACTAATGTGTTAGAAAATGGTAAAATGCATTCAGCAATGCCAGTATCTCAATTTATTATTATTATTATTTGGACAAGGACCTGTTTAGAAATGGACGTTTCAATTATTTTTAACTTTGTAAGGTATGTTATTCATGAGATGAAGTACGCTATTTTAGGCTAGGCAAGAGAAAAGGTCACGTCAATATGAGATCTGATCTCGTGAGACTGTTCATGCAAGAGAGACTGTTGAACTTACCGGTGTACCTTAAGTTTGTTCGCTGGAGGACCCTATATGTTAAGGATGAACAATGATCCAATAATTATGTAGAAATATGAATATTAAAGGAAGTACGGTAATAAAGTTATGGCATTTTAAAGGCTTTTCACGAAAATTTCACTTTTATGAACCGAGTCGTAAAGTGAAGACCAAGTGATGTATATAAGCAGATTCAACGAAAGAAAAATCCACTCAAAATTTATTGGAAATTTTAGTTTTTAATAAATTACAACTGAAAAGACTTTGCAGAAATTAAATATTCCGCAACTACTCAACATAAACCACATCGGTTGTTATCACCCATTATTTTTATCTTATAAACACATCGGGCAAAAATTAAAAATAAGAAAGCCAAAAACTGCGAGTCAAACAAAATCCGAAGTCTGGCAGAAAAACTTATATTAAATTTTGGTTTTAACAAAATGTAAATCAGATTATATATAAGAACAATAAGTTTGGTAGAGTATAAAATCGGATTTTGAAGAAAAAAAATGTTTTTCATAAATCGATCTTTTATCTTAAAAAAATAAAAGCCGGGCTTTGAGCACGAAACCTGTGTTTAATAAAGAAAAAGTTTCTCATTTTTAAAGCGCTTTCATGTTCTTCAAAAACCGAAAGCCCAGTTTTCATGGTCATTTCTACTTTATAGCTGATACCAGACCCGTAACTAGAGGGGGCAGGGGGATGAGCCCCCTTTAGCATGTTTATGAAATCATGTATGATCGGCGGAAGCTAGCCACTTTTTTGCGTGAAATACTTGTGCTTCTGTTACAATGCACCATATACGTTTGTCTCCCCGAATCCAGGGTTGAGTCCCCCTCCCCCTTGAAATTTTAGGCTGGTCACGGCCCTGGCTGGTACTCACTTGGAGATGACGTAGTCTTGATTGCACAGATTGGTGGTTGAGGCTGTCGCCTTTACTTCCTTCGTCCATTGCTTCAACTTGGATAATTTCTTCAACAGAAAAATTCCATCCCCTCTGGACTTGCCACAAGGTTTCATAATCCACGTCCAGTGCGGGTTCCTCCGATACTCTAACATAAACAGGCTGAGGTCTTTGGGAAGAACGTAAGTGATTGGAAGGAAGTCGAGGAACACGTAGCGGCCTTTCTCGTCCTTCATTCCCAAAGGGTCGCCGTCTCTCTCCAGCTGCCTTCGATAGCGGTTGATGTTACACACCAGCAGGTCTTTTCGACTTAGTTCGTAAAAATTTGAAAAGTGATTTACCATCCTGCATGGAAAGAAACAAAATACGGTATTACAAAATAAAATCAGGATAGATTTTCAAACAGTATCAGAAACCATAGACGGCGATAAAAGGAAACTTGGAAGACAGTCACCCTCATTTGGGCGAGCGTTGTATTTTAGTTGGAAATGTGAAGTGTGTTGTTTCTTGCACTTATAAGGAACACCCGCCTGGTGTCAGAGTCTGATTTTGATGAAAATTTGTATGTAGGTACGTACAGTGCGTAGGTAAACCTTCCCAGCCCAAATTATGGGTACTGTCATCAACAAATAACGACAGGAAAACCCGTGAAAGATGGAACGTAGAGAGCAAGTAGATCGAATACAAAAGATGGGAAACGCCTTTTCTTTTATAAACTGTTACATATATTGAAAGGAAATGGCTATTAATGGATACTGGACAGGAAGTGATACATGCTGGATGATATGACGGCTATGACCACCATCTTGAAAGCGGACATCTTGAATACGCTTCATTTTTTTTTAATACTAAGTGGGTCATGTGATATAAAAGTCTGTGCTGGAATGTTCCATGAAACCCGATTATGAAGGTCAGTTTTGGCATAACTCTAATCCTGTACAAGAAAATGACACGTCAAATTAACCTGGCGAAGAACACTTTCACCTAGTATTACAACTTTTTGAAATTGGGACCTACGAGGGAGAGGGCCTTGGCTACGGCGACCTGCAAACTAAGCGTACAATTTAACATGGATTTCACACATTTCTAGGAATATCGTGGTCTCTTCACATTCTTCCGAAAAAAAATGACGCAATACCCCTTTAAACACAATCCACGGAATCGTAAAAGTAAATAACTGAAAGCTCCGCGACGTATTTTGTGTTAGAAATAAAGGACGTTTTAATAATCTATGTAACAACTTTCTTATGGAAATTTTTATTATTTCCAAACACAAAATAACTCGCAAGGTCTTCACTGAAGTTCCATCATAATGTCAGGGACATCTTAAAGGGGATATTGAGTCATTTTTTCGAAGAAATCATATGAACCCATGATATTGCCTGAAATGTATAAAAATCCATGTTAAATTGGACGCTTATTATGCAGACGGCCGTAGCAAAGTCCCTCTCCTTCTTAATCTTCCGTTAGCGTATTTAAAACTTTATGTTGCGGCCTTCAAGATCATATTTTCCAGCATAACGGTACCTCCTTCGTTACGTGTAGACGTTTGTTTTTCGTTCCTTGAACTGTATCAACAAAAAAAAATTTTTTTAATCATTCGGCTTACACATTTTTCAGGTCAATTTCACGTGTCATTTTGTCGTAAATGATTAGAGTTATACCAAAACTAACTTCATCATTGGATGTCTTGGGCCATTCCAGCATAGATTGATATATCACATGACCCACTATTTAAAAATGTTGATGCATAGTCAAGATGGCCGCTTTCAAGATGGCGGTCATTGTCTTCATATCATACAGCATGTATCACCTCCTGTCTAGTACCTATTAATAGTAATTTCCTTTCAATATATGTAACAGTTCATAAAAGACAAGGAATTTTCCGTACTCTGTATTCGATTTACTTGCTCTCTACGTTCCGTCTTTCTCGGGTTCCCCTGTCGTTATTTGTTCACGACAGCACCTACTTATTTATTTATCGAACACAACAGGTTATGCAACTAGTTCAAGTGTTCATTGTACATTGATACATTCTACAAGATACTGTATACATTCATATTTGATGCTTTGTGGTGACATTCTGTAAAAACAATTCATGACTTTAGATAATAATGAAATTCACTCGTATTTACATTAAATATGTAATATATGCTAGACATGCTTTAAGAATACAATTATATAATGAGCACATTCTTCTAATAGGCGATATATCTAATACATTGGTCCTTTGGGGTGAGAGGTCGAAGACTGCATTACGAGGTCGAGTAACTCTTTGCGGAACGTGCAACCTTATTTCGGTTAATAATTTTTCTGAATGAATTTTACCAGTTTGTGTAGAAAAGATAGTAGAAAATTAACTCTTCTATTTTCCAGAGCCTGAAATGAGTACTTGTTTACTAGGGCCAAGTAGTTTTCGAATTTAGGATATATTCCTATTT
>JAGDQP010046651.1:2493-15239 GCA_022664845.1 Lepisma saccharinum
AGTTCGTACTGTGATGCCGGGTCTCACGGCGGCTCGAATTGCATCTGTAAACGCTTCCATCTCCGGAGTTCCAGTTCTTGCACCAGTGGATCTTGCGAAGGCTCGGTCTATCTGTACAAACGCCTTCGTGGGACCATTTCTGTCAACTGTTGTACACCGCAGAGACGTTTTGAATTTTGAATTTATTTATGACCTTTAGGCATCTCAGGCTCATACTGGGATAGGGTGGGGAGGTAGTCCGCCATGACTTTGTTTGTTGGCACTATCCTGGTATTTTCCTGGTGTAACTGATGAAACATCCGTGAAAGAGCTCAGTCAGGATGAGTGGGAGATGGGATCGTTCCAAGGACCTTCCAATTGCTAAGCCAACGATCTACCAACTGAGCTACACCACTCCGTACGGTAGAGATGTCTCGACCTATTAATACACCGCAATGACAAGAAAAGGAGAATTCACCGTCTAGAAGACCTACCACACGGCCTCGTTCAAATTAGGTTAATTACCCATCCGCACCGCGCTGTCGCCTTTGAGGCAATCTGTATACTCGTAGCACACGTTACCACAGCCTTTGACAAGAACACTAATGCTTACAGCATGCGGCATTGCGCTGCGCGCGCATCCTATGAGATGTGACCTTATAACTTGTATCAATGTAACACATCATTAGACTAATCTGCTGTCCAAAATTCATACACTTAGCATAATTCACACAAAAGGCATATACAAATAACAAAAATCTTTAAAATTAAATGAACTCAAAACCAAGCGATACCAAGACCATTCTGTTTCAAAGTTGTTGAAACGTCTACACATATAGCACCAGAAAAGAAAACGTGAGAGGCAGAAATACAAGTACTAACCTACAGCATGTGATTTAAGAGCGGAGTGATGAAAAACTGACTGTAAACAGAGCTGCAAAAAGTCCTTTGGGTTCAACTTCACATTCGGGTCTTTAATTGTTTCCAGATCGAACGAGACTTTATCATCCTGGCAAAAAAAAGAATTAATGTATATATATATTACAAACTGTAGTCACTTTTGATGTAAAAATCAATAAAAATATTATCCAATCACTTCTCGCCTGTAGCTTAATTGGCACGGTTAGTACATTTAAATCACAGATTATGTTTACATGGAATTCGGGAGAAGTCAGCTAGCCTGACTAAAGTATATTTTATTGCTTTTCATCTATCCCACCAATAAATGTCCGGAAGAGACATTTTTTTTTAATCTGAGAGTTACTACTGATCAGACGTTGAAATTAAATAAATGGAACACATCCTATCTATTAACAAGTATATAAGTAAAATACCTGTAAACCTAAAGCACGAGCTGGTTGGTAGCAGTTGTGCAGTGAACTGAATTGAATTGTATTTATGTCCTTTAGGTATCTAAGGCGCCTATGTTGAAGGTGCCATCCCGGCATTTGTCTGGTGTGACTTAGGAAAAACCCTGGAAAACTCTCAGTCAAGATGGTCGGCCGCAGCCGTGCAGTAGCGTAGTGTGTGCCCTAAGTAGATGGTTCCCACTAACCGGCGTGTAATTTAATTGCGCTCCATATAATAGGCACAAGTTCAACTAAACCAGCCACCACCCAGTCTGAACCTTCTTACTGCTGGCAACGGCGGGCTGCAGCATCCAATGAAGACATCTCTGGTACCACAAAATATACTGGCAATTATATCGGGTTGTCATTGCCGAGCTGTTAATCCAAAAAAAAGTAGAGTTGTTCGTGAACCCACAGCAGCTGCTGCTTGCTGTTACCACCAATATGGAAGAATCAGTTGGTTACACAAGACTGATGTGACCTGATGATTAAAAACTTCCTAAGTCACCAGTCATGAGTTATTAAACACGAACTGTCTTAATGGTTTCAATTGATTTTAACCTGTATGAGATCTCTCCCAGGATCTCCAAATCTTCCCAAAATTCAAAACGAATTTGTACAATAGTAAATGTACTTTAAATAGAACTTAAATCTAATCTCAGGACTGGGTAGGGCAGGATTAAAAAACGGATCATCTTCAACTTTTTAAACAGAAGCTCCTCCTAATATGAGAATAGGTTCTCAGAACAGGAATTACACACTAGTGTTTGTGATGACGGCACGGGTATTAAGAGTTAAGATTTCCTCATATATTTCCTATTCATGGGCACGTTTATGCCCGTGGATAGAGCTTACGCCAGGGCAGAAAAAGATCTACACAAAATGTTTATAGTGATGCCCGGAACAGTTTACAAGCTGGTGATAAGAATGCTTGTGTGCATGTTATGTTAGGCGATTAAACACACATGTTTTCAGGGGTTGCTTAGTGAGCTGTGTTATTTTTGAGATTACCAGGTTTTCCCCTCAGTTTCACCAGGCGAATGCCGAGATGATGCCTTAAGTAAAGGCCTTGGTCAACCTTGGCCTCTCTACTTTCTTCATTCTTTTCGTGCGGAAGAAACTGTTATAGCATCACAACGAAACACAACAGTCACACGAAACAAAGAAGCGCTTATATGTTTATTGAAATTGAATGTTTGTTCCTCCGACAAGCCTTCAGATATCTAGGTAGTAAAACAACCACCAGGAGTGACAAATAATATGTAAGTGCTTTCTTCCTGCACCTGTTTCCAATGGATACTACAAGGCAGAGGTGTTCGGAATCCCGGAATCAGAATACCAATTTTTGTGATTCCCAAATTAAGGGATGTCGGAATTTTGAAAGTCAGAATTCCGGAATTTTGAAAGTTGGAATTCTGGAAAGTTGAACAGCCGGATTCCATGGAATTCCGAATTCCGGAATTGACTCCGGACTTCCAAACACCTCTAATGTTTCTTGTCTCTGTTGTGTTTCACTACAATGCTATGACTGATTGAACCCTACAAACCAATGACGTTACGTATACATGTATTTTACAAAAACATAGAAAAGATATTTCTTCGATCAGCAGAAACTCCAGAAGTTTAGGAACATGTAACTAATCAGTATTAGTAATGTGAATCCATATCTCTTTGGGGAAGCTAATTTAATTGTATTACATAAAAGTTATACCATACACTAAATAATAAGAGACTTATAACGCCTACGTATTTTTGCTTAGGAGCACGTGATTTTGAACCTTACCACTAGGTGGCTTCAGGGGCTACTACCGGAAAGAACCAGCGACAGAAGGTAGTCCCTAGAGCCACCTACCGCCAAGGTTTAAAATCACGCGCTCTTAGCGCAGACGAAAATCGGTAGATGGTATAAGTCTTTGTTATTTGTTTAGTCTATGGTAATACATAGTCGTAAAGCTAAGATCACGTTCGCTTTATATCTGTCACTAATTTCAACGAAATACTAAGCAAAGAGTAACTTAATTATAAACTTTAAATATGCAATACCTTAACGTCTTCAAATGCTTCCGAAACGAAGTTCTGAATATAAGAATTAACTTCTTCGTTATTAAGAGACAGAAGTAAAGTCCGGTAGCGATCGAATAAGTCCTGAAGGAAGAAAAAGAACAAACAGTTAAAAAAAAAAAGACAAAGTACATAAAATCATCTGTGAGACAATGGGTTATAACTAGCTATAAAATATGGAAGGGCGAGGAAAAAGTCAGATATTTCTTGCGTGAAAAAAGTATGCTTTTAGTTATATCCTGCTTTTCTTCAGTAGATGAAGTTTGTAATGGATATTCAATGAGCGTATAAGCACAAATGAGGATTAATAATAGAAAAAATATGACTATAGAAAGCATTAAAAAGCAAACAACGAAGTATATGATAAGCAAATGCAGTTATGTTGAACATAATCGGCCATAAACCAACAGTCAGTGCCTGTATTTTTTATTGAGCAAGAGAAAATACGAGAGGAAAGAAGTGGAAAACAAACCTTACGGGTTTTTTTTTATTGTTTTTTTTTTAAATATCAAGTGAAGTTAATTTTTGTATCAGCGGCGGCTCGTCATGGAAAGTTGATGAAGTTCAACTTCACTTATTATTTTGATATCCATTAACTAAATATGCATTAATAAGTATTGATTGGGCCAGGAAGTCAGTCAACATCATCTAAGATGTGATACCGACATCATCAGTATCATATCTGAACCAGAAAATCCCAGGATAAATGATAATAAACAAGGATAGTAGGAATGTGTTGATGGATTTTGGTAGTACTTCACCTATTGTTTGTGTCACGAGCCGCCACTGCTTTGTATACACTAAGAACTACAAGAATTACTAATAGTATTCAAAAATTAATACAGCGTGTTTTAGGCAAAATAATATAAGTATTCTATAATTAATAAACAATTAAAATTCCTGAGATTCTGCATTGTTCTTAAGCTAGAATATTACATTTGTAAAACAAGTTTAATGCTAATTATTTAACAGTATGAATACCGAATGGCTATTTATGAAGAAAGCGTTTTACATGGACAGTTTCTTATAAGACGATTTCAGGTTATCACACAGAAAATGTTACGAATAGTATAAGAATAATTATAATAAGGAAGAATCATACCATTTAATGACACCGCAGCGTGGGGCTCGATGTTCTAAATAGGAGGAAGTAATTTCAAATGAAAGAAAAAAGGTGAATTGATACCAGCGTGTTGAATATTTAAATTGGTATGTGCTGATTTCTGGTAGAAGTGTTTTCAGTGCAATTCTGTTCTGAACAAACTTTGAATTCCAAGTATGAATTATGGATAAAGTGAATGAGAATGACATGAATGCAGAAATCCCACAAGCTGATTCAAAATCCGAGGACGCTTCTGATGAGGACGAATCCTTAATACGCAACTAGGTGTTAGTATGAATAGTAAAAATAGACACTTTTACTATTGTTATGCAATATGACGTCGATCAGTTATGAGTAAATTTGGTAGAGATACAGGAATAAGTGAAGCAAATCAAATCTGATGCTTCTGAGACGGTTAGAGATATTATACAGCAAAAAGCTAAAGGAAATCTCTGAGATTCTATGCTTATTAACAATGGATTGCAAGAAATTAACTTATATTACAATCACAAGAAGGTGGACTAAAGATGAGGAAGAATATAGCCAATGTGTAAACGTCATAGTGTAATGTCACAGCCTCAAAAACTATAGTAAGAAAAAAAATCGTAACCAGTTTTGTAGCAGACAATTTTATGCGAGTTCTAGATCAACTTAGCCTTGATTTCTGTGAAGTCAGCCTCCTATTTAAAGAAAAAAATGCCTTTAAACTACCAAAAGATCAGTTTACTACAGATTGTCGACTCACTTACAAAGTTTATAATAAAAAGGTACACAATGTAACCCTACAACTAATAAACTTCCAGAAACTACTATTCGGTATTCTGTTAAGTGGTGTGTAGTCATGGCAACAAACCCTACAGCTATGTGTGACCATTTACAGACATCCAAAACTATTGTCTGTAGATCAGAGTGATTAAGAACAAGAAAATTTAAAAGATTAGCGACGTACCGTTATTTGTACTTTATTACGGGAAACAGTATATGGCTTGGGAAATATTTTGAGATCAGTCTCTTGAGTTCGTGCTAACGCTATGGCAGTGCGAGCATCAAGTATTTGAGCAAGATGGCAGTAATCCGAATCTGAAAGAAATAAAAAGGCACACATTAATACACAGTCTAATTGAATCTTATTAATGTTGTCGAGTATATAACAGTATTTGAAATATATTAATTTTGCAACATAAGTTCCACGAAACATCCTTTTAGGAACTGAAAACCTCAGCTTTCAAAAGCAAAACAAATGCCTTCATTATCAAACTAAATAAAACTAGGAGTTGTTCCAAGGTATTGAAAACGGGTACCAGTAAGCAGGCTAGTGTTTTGTAAGTGTTTTAAACGCTATAATTCCAATAAAAATGTGAATTTTTAATGTACTATGTCCAGTAATTAAAACCTTCAAGGTGAAAAATCCATCGGTCACTTATCTAAAAAACCTTCGATCATTGTTTTCCACGTTCAATATCTGTCCACCATTTGTTAATCCATAGTTGCCAAATATTTCGCTTAAGACAAATCAAATTTTGAATTGTGTTATCCGGCGCTACGAGGCTACATTTCTCACAAACGGAGTGCAATCACCATTTAACATTCCGCGATCAAAGTTTAGTTCCTATTTCTTGGTATGAATATAGCAGTTTCCATAAACTAATCTTTCCGTTTAGATGTGCGCTCAATGTAAAATCTTTGCTTTTAAAATTGTGTGTTTCGTAGTTTTCAAGTGCTGTGACAAGCTCGATATTGCATTTTTATTTCTCATGTCCCTAATCCCTACTTTTGAATTTGGAATTTTATTGAAGGCCTCATTGGCTCATACCGAATGGATGATGAACCCACGCACACGGTGTTTGTTCACCACAAAGCCGGGATCGATCCGGCGGCCCCAAGCACCAGAGGTGAGCGCTATGTCACTTAGCTACTACGGCTCCTCATGCCTACATATTTATCACTGCACTCAAGTAATTTTATACATCCCTAATCCATCATCCAATGGAAAAAATAACTTAAACTCGGTTAAATTAATCTGAATTTAATTTTACGGCCTCTAGGCAACTTTGGCCTCTAGGCAACTCAGGCCGGTTGAATGATGATGATGATGGGATGATTGGTAGAATGAAGGAAGTGGGAGAACCCCTAGAAAACCAACGCACACGGAGTTTGTCCACCACAAAGCCCACACGGCACGATCAGGGTTTGAACAGACAACCACAAGCGCCAGAGATAAGCGCTCTAACCACTGAGCCACCGCGGCCCTCGGTTAAATTATTTTCGATATTTTGTGAAATATTAGCTCTGATAAGACTGTCATTTTTGCACGAGACTAAACTAATTTAAAACACAATATGTATCAATCTAAATATTAATTGTCCTCTTTGGTAACGGAAAAATTATTTCGCTAAGTACTTTCTAACTTGCTCCATAAAGCTTCTTCAGGCAAACAAAGATTTTATTTTTTTAAATTTATTATTACTGTTTGGTAGAAATGTGTTTTAAATGTATTTGAAAATGTAAATGAAGTGAGAAAGAGTACAAATATATTATAAGAAGAAAGATTGTGTGACTTCTACGTCATGTTTTGGAATTTACTCAAATTTATTATATATATATATATATATATATATGTTCATCGAAATTTACGTGGACTGTGGAATTAATTAATAATGTAATTAATAAAAATATATGTGAATAAACATATTGAAATCCTTACATTAGTGTTTTCTATTTTATACTAACTTCAGAAGTAGTGTGGCAAAGGTGATGGTCTAAAATCTAAAACTATGAAAAAGGAGCTTAAGGTGTTATGTAGATTTCCCCTATCAGTGTTTAACTCAGGCTTAAAAAAATAAAAATGATGGAACATGCTTCTGTAGCAGTTCGTTCGATAATATTATGAACTACCCTGAAAGAGGTTATCTGATCATGTTTTGACCACAAACGTTTTAAAAGACACGGCACTGAGTTGGCGTTTTTTTCATTGATTGATTGCATTGTTATTAACGTTTTAAAGGAGCTAGTGAACTTCTACGAACGGGGCCTACAGTTTTTGGTAAAGTGGATTCCGAACCACTCTCTTCAATGGACCCCGTCGAGAAATGAACCCGTGACCACGCACAAAAAACAATGAAGCTAACCTCTCGATCTTCTTGAAAGTCACGCGTTCCTAATTTAAAACAGTAACTTACGTGTGCCCAGCTTTCTATGTTGTCACATTACCCACGTTCCATCTCTGAGTCCTGACTTTTTTAACCTAAACGAACGTAATATTCACATAAAGAATATCTATGAGAGAAAAGAATAACGGTATGCCACATAACTAACTTTAGGTTTTCTACAGGATGAATATTTTGAATTTATTTTATAGCCTTAAGGCATCTCATGTTCAGGCCAGGATAGGAAGTTGGAAGGCAGTCGGTCAGGACCTAGTTTCTAGGTACCATACCGGCGTTTGATTGGTATGACAGGAAAAACCATGGGAAAACTCAGTCAGGATAGGCAGTCGCTGAGATCATTCCTAGGGCCTTCCGATTGCTACATCAACGCTCTAGCAACTAAGATATGGCCGCTCAATATGTAGGATGGCCATCTACTTTTTATGTGCGGGATATCCTGGTTATTACTTCTTGTAAATAAGGTTGAAAAAAAACTACATAGAAATGTATGTGGGGATAGGATATTGGTTTTGTAAGAGTAGAATGAAAAACCTTGAGAAAACAAATTACGAAAAATTAAGACAGGTGGGAGGCTGTTTGTGTATCGATTGTGAATTAACAATTGAGTGTCTTTGGTGGTTAAGTTTAAATATGTTGGAAAACCAGTAATTAAATAATGTGTATTGGTGCATAATATTAAGTGTAGAGAACTATAAAGGTAAGTGATGTGTCAACATAGTGAAATTTTTACATATAAGTAAATCAAACACATTGAACTGGTATCATAAACCTGTACAAAATTTCCGGAAACTTAAATGCAACAAATCGAGCACAAATACGGAAAATAAAACTTTAATAGGTATATCTCTACACCACCCCATCTGTAGAAAGTTTAAGAAAATATTCAACAAACATGATCTCAACGAAGCCTTGATTTACCAAAAACTCTCAAATAAAAATTATTTTGTTCCGAAAGACTCTGGTAGTGGATTATATCAAATCACATGCCAATGTGGTGAACAATATGTAGGCATAACAAAAAGGAACATTTATGTCTGGACACGTTAGGGACGCAAAAAGCGAACACCAAGTTTCAAACATTTCACATTATCTTAAAACTTTCTCACTTAATATTTCAGATGTAAAATTGTTAAAAAGTACGGGTTCTTTCAAAGAAATAATTGTTTACGAAAGTTTTTTCATCAATTAAAAACAATGGAAATTAAATCAGGAAATATTAAATACGTTATGGCATCTGCTGTTTATATAATACACACACGCATTTCATGCTTCATTTTTTTCAACTAATAATCACTTTTGACCGATATATTCCACACATCCAATAAAACTAATCCATAGCAACAACATCTTGTTAAAAGGTTCTAATATTTTTTGTTTAATACAAAATGGTTAACTTTTCCAAGCAGTCTTTTCTGGTTACGACTTTCACATTCCACCACTTAGCTGGAAGAATGGGCTCATTTGCATCTCAGTCAACTTCACACTTTCGCAGACAAGGTTTTCCACTACTCTTTTTTAACCTTTCCAATTTGCATCTCCTTGCCCTATTCCGAATGACTGAAGGAGGACCTGACTTCGTTCCAAAAATATTTTCGTGCACTTTTTTTTTTTTTTTTTCAATTTGTGTACTACTATTTTGGTTATTTTACGAGGATTTCATGTATACCTATGTTGCATAGAAAGGGATTGTTTAAGTATTACGTAATCATTCAAGGGGATGGGAGGATCAGATCAATGCTTACGTAAGATTCTCTTACAAACATGAATGTAAATTTAAACACTCTTCTAGACTACGAAATAACGATAAGAAATTTGACAAGTCTTACTTAAGCACAAGGGGAGGGTCTAAAATGACTAAAAATTTGCTTACGTAATACTTGAACGACTCCTAAGAATAGATGTAAGGTTAGGTGAAGAAGTTAGGAGGGTGTTACACGTAAGTTACTGTTTTGGATTAGCACTGATTTAAGGCTCTAGATCACCCCCGCCATCATGGTACGCACTTTCCATTGATTAATATGGGAATTGTTTTACTCGTTTTATACTTTTCAGGAGTATAGTTTTAACTTCTGTTTTCGCACAGTTTATCGTCATGTTCTCTTTTACTCATGCTATTTCATAGAAATGCAATAATTTATACAGGAACAGTATAATTTCCCGTTAACATATTGTGATTTATATAGCAAACTATTAATAATACATTATAATTATATATTTGGAGAAACTTCACAAACCAAAACTATACAAGAGTCAAAATAACCACCAAGACAAATTTTGTGAAAGCAAAACTTAAATATTCTACATCCGAGAGGCATAAAATGAGTAAAACAATTCCCGTGTAAATCAATGGAAGGTGCGTACCAAGATGGCGGGGGTGATCTACAGCGTTAACATGCACTGGTCCAATTAACACCATTTTTGAAGCATAAGTTATAACCATAACATCGTAGAAAAAAATATTTATTTCTCTACTGATCAACACTTCTGACATACTAGTGTCCTTTCAAACCTACAGAAAAATATAACATCATTCCACCACCACATGTATAATGAGAATACCAATTGCAGGTACCGAGCGGACGTGGCTCAGTTGTTAGAGCGTTGGTTTAGTAATCTGATACTCCTGGGAACGATCCCAGCAGCCGCCTATCCTAACTGAGGGTTCTCCTCAATCATACCAGGCAAATGCCAGGATGGTACCTCCAAACTAGGCCCTGGCTGAATACGTTTCAACAACTTCTCCTCCACCTTATCCCGGCCTAAGTTGCCTAAAGGCCATAAATAAATTCAAATACCATTCACAACAATAGCAACTAATGTCTATTATGCTCTGACGTAAATAATATGAAGTACAGAGGTGTTTTTGTTTTTTTTAAATTCCAATCATACTTTACTTTGAATCTCATCCAGCCAGTGATATTAATCATCGAATAATTTGTGAACAGGGGTCTGATCTATATTTACCGTGTAAGTACTTCAATCTAGCTAGAGATTTGACTGCACAAAATCTTTCGTATTTGTTCCCTGTCTGTGCTATATTAAGCAATCTCCATGCCAATGAATACTGTATAGTCCTCAAGGCCCACATAAGAGTAGAAATAGGACCGCTCCCTTCATCACCTAAGAAAAAAAAAGAAAAATATAATTAATATGCTACCCACTGAAACAACATCTCCACATTTTGAAATATATATATATATATTAATCTCCAATCTATCAAACGTGGACTCTTTACCAAGAAACGTCATATATTCCAACTTACACAATCTGGGCGCATTCTACGTGAGAAAAACAAGGAGTCACTTAAATCTTAGTTACTAATATTCACCGTCACCAACAGCGCCGATTCTTCAGTTTCCACACAAAGCACCTGTACAATACTGACTCTCAAAGGAGTTTTCGTGTCGCTGTGATTAATATCCTATCCTCTACCACAAACACATCAATACACTGTTTGGGATTCGTTGCCACAATTTAGCGTTTTTTTGTTTCCTTTTTACTCTCCAACATCTCCTTAGGGTTAGTGTAAACCTATGATTTCCATAATTTTTCTAGATCTCTAATATTCACCCTTTGCCCTCCCACTTCAACACGAAATTTTCAATTTTGCTTCTACAAATTCAAGCTTGGTGTGTTCAAACTTTCAAAGAAGGAAGTTCGTAAACTTTTATAGGTTTTCTTCTCTTTTTCCTTACATTTATATTCTAGGTATTAATATCCATTTGAATTTGAATTTTATTTATGGCCTTTACGCATCTAAGGCTCAGGCCAGGATATGAGAGGGGAAAGGGTGTGGGAAAGTATCATCACGGCATCTGCCTGGTGTGACTTAGAAAAACAAACATGGGAAAACCTCAAAATGGTCAGCCGCTGGGATTGAACCAACGACCTCCCGAATGCTAACCCAACTCTCTACCACTGAGCCACGGCCGCTCGGTTATGTTCCTTTGGATAAAGCACTGTATAAATTCAGGAATTACTGTCTACTATCAGTGCTATTTTTTTTTGAAGGGGGGGGGTCTCTATTTTGCTCGTTGTTATGTATTAGATAGCGATTTCCACTACAACAATGAACCGATTTCAACAATAAATAAAGAGAGAAAAGTAACAAATGAAGCATGAACAAAAATCCAGGGTGGAGGAAGTGATATACACAAATATGTTCTCGGTACGTCTGATACAAACGGTTTATGGGAGCAGTCAGGTTTTTTCGCTTTTCTTCCTTTCTTTTGTTTGTGACCAGGGAATCTTAGGATAGAAATTGTATACTCGTTCGTAGTGACTGCTGTCTGACTTGTTATGATTTCTTTAAAATTTTATTTATGGTCTTTAGACATCTAAGGGGCCATGGCCTATGTTGAAGGTGCCATTCCTGCATTTGCATGGTGACTGAGGAAAAACCCTGGAAATGCTAAGTTACCAAATAAATGCTTTCACAAAGTATCTGCCACCATCTCAGGTGTTTTACCTGATACCCCACTTACCCGTTTTCTAGACCAGTACTCCAATACGTGCGGGTATGCTTGGGCAATTCCCCCTACGTTTCTCGGTGATAAATATACCCTGCACCACCTCATAGTTGACATGAAAGAAAAACGTTTTGCATTCAAATATGTTTATTATAATCATACTTAGATAACAAGTGACTGATTTTCCTTTCGGTGAACTAATGTCCACACCAAGTCAAAACGAACGGCCCTTGACCATGTTTTCTCAAGTATTTTGATATTCCAATCGCATGGTGGCAGAAAAGTAAAGAACGTACAGTTACTATGTGAGCTCTGCAGCTATATTTTAATCTCTTGTCTACGCAGAAACCTTAAAATGGTCACGAACTTTCTTCTATGAGAATCTGACCTCTCTAGGTTCAAATTTATAAGAGGACTCCAATTTGATGCAAAGAAAAACATACGATATGGGTACACTTGTTTACCATCCAGCGATACATTTTCTTCATTTTCAGTCAAAAATTCTACCATGGGTGAGGAAAATCCAAAAGCCAGTTTCGCAGCATACGTGATCCGTTAACTACTTCAATCACAGATACAACTGCAAGTGTAAATTTATGATTGTACACTTTTTGAGTAT
>JAGDQP010046652.1:0-15239 GCA_022664845.1 Lepisma saccharinum
TATATATACACTCCTCCCTTCGGAGAAAGACCTCATCCACTAGTGGATTGAATATGACTGTGATATATATCATACAACATATTTTGTGTATTTTGTTGCTAACATCTTCTTTGTAACGTAAATGACAACATAATATCAGAAATTATAAAGCATAAATATCGTGCCCCATTTTTAAGAACTGATAGAAACAGACGTTTTGTCTTGTCTTTCGTGCATAACATTAGTGTTCTATGGAATACTCGATTCATTAAGAAAGAAATAATTACCTAGTAACCATAGGTTTCAGCGTTCATTTTCGTTTCTTCATGTTCGGTAAGGATTTTTTTTACTGGACAATTTAAATTAAGTCTTTCAGTAAATTTCAACTAATGGCCCAACTAAAGTAAAATTGCGTTAGGTTCCCTGTTTTGCTGTTTCAAATGCGATCTCTCTCTCTTTTTTTTTTATTCTTTCGTACAAGCCAGGACATGCGATAATGATTTCTCTTAAAGAAAAAATATCCAACCCTGCTAGTTCACGCACATACTCTCATAATCACACATCGCTCCCTCTACGTTAGTTGGATTGTCTATCTTTTAGGGTTGGAGAAAAATCGTGTATAATAAAGTCATGTGAATATTATTTTGGCCATGATAGTACATATTTTCACAGTAGGGGGCGAGGCTTGGAGCGCGGAGCATGAGGGAGACAGCATTTGTATAGTGAAACAAAATGTACTAGTAAAGGCAAACATATATTCAAACGCATCGTTGAATAGAAGCAGGATGTATAGCTAAAGACAATTGAATTTTGCGGACGGTAATTATGATCAAAAGTAGATATCTTCCTTTTATTTCGTAATTAGAAATTAGCATATTGTTTATACGAGATGAGCAAAAGAGCATATTTTGGTAATAATTCATAATTTTTCAGTTTACAATAAAGATATCTTCGAAGTTCTATTATTTCTAGGAAATTAAATTCTTCCTATAATTCAAAATATTTCTTAAGTTGCCTGAAGGTTTATTAGTATTTTATTACATTCTATACCAAAACAACTTCAGTTCATATGTCTTTAATTCCTTTTGTTAGTCAGGGTGAAGATATGGGAAGTATAGCAATATGGCAGTGAATGCATAAAAAACTCCTCATTTGCCTCGTAAGGCTGCAGGAAAACAAAGCATTGGGATGAACGTGTGGAAGCTTAACTTCAATCCTGCTGATTATATTGATTACAGTATCTGCAGCGTAAAGCATTAAATAAGCATTCTGTGTGAGAAATCGACATTAAAAAAATGAAAAAGAACAAAAACATAAAAAACTTAACAATAAACGTATTTTACAACACTACGAAAATCGATTTATCCATATTTAATTTAGATATGTTCCCTTTTGAAAGAAAATGGTTGGTGTCTTCATAAAGCTTTTTTATTCTGTTTTAACTAACTCAACATTAGAAACAACCTTGAAGTAGAAATACTGTTTGCGTTTTCCACAATATTGGAAGTAGAATAAAGAATGTGGTACTTAACATGATATCTTACTGTCATGAATATTTCAAATTATCTGCAAGAGGAAATCGAAACAAATGAATCAAACTTAACTTAGTGGCATCCTACATGGTATAAAGCAACTGAAATTGCCATATTTAAAAGTCATGTTCCAACCGTTAGACGATTTTTCACGCCTATTGAGTAACCTTAACGAAAACCTTTTCTTTTTTTAAACGCCGAATCATGACTTCATCTCCTTTGAACATCTCTTTCAAACTCTTTTGTTTTCATCTTGTCTCCTTTATCTCTGTCACTTCCTTCCCCTCTGGATTCTGCTTTTCGCTTAACTATTGGTTCTTCCTCTTTTAAGCTGATTCCGGGCTTTGACTCAAGTCAATCTCTTCCTTTCATTTTCGATTCCATTGTGTTCTGCTCCTTCCTTCAATATTACACATTTTTCTTCCTATTCACAACTTTTGTTTTTCTTCCTGGTATTTCTGTCTCAGATCCTAATCGTCCACCTTTGTTTCTGTCTACATAGTGCCTTCAGTTTCTGCTCTTGTCAATGGGGATTCTATTTTCCAATTTTTGTTTTATTCGTGACAAGAAAAACGTCTCCAATATATTTTTTATAGTCGTTGAAAGTAGTATATACTTCTTCGGGTTACATAGCAAAAAAATATTATTCAATTAACTGCCGTATCCACACATTTACCAGTAAGCATGCTGTTGAATATTCTGCCCTTCTTGTATGTTTCCTACATTCACAAAACGAGTAAAACTTTGATAATTAATTTATGTGCACTAAAAGGGTAAAGATGTGCACAATTGGATTTTTCACAGGTAACATTGTATAATTAAGCGGTTCTGGTTTTCTTGAGATATAAAAGTGGGACGAGCGAAATAGAAACCGGGTCAATTGAGTCATAAACTCTCAATATAATCGTCACGTTTTCTCGCTATACATTCAAGAAATTCGATTAAAAAGCCTGATTTTATCAAACGCATAATGTGTATAAAAATGTAATAGAAAAACAAAGAAATGCAAAAAAAAATAATTACGCAATTCATCATGCTCATTTTGCGTGAATTTATGTTTACAAAACTAGCACACTTTTAGAGATACAGTGCATAAGAGTGTATTTGTTTAATGTTAAAGGTAAATAAATTCATTAACATTCAGATATACACATAAGTATCCAATATCCCAGAAACATGTTGTTGTCATAACCCTAAGTAACATGATCCGCTACCAGGTTGCTTGTAACTTGCTGCGGTGCATATTTTTACCTTATTTGCTCTGGACACCCAGCAGTAACTTTTGATGTAATTTGGTATATTAGTACCTGAAAGGTAAGTGCCTAAAAATAGTTTATCAGACAGATAAATTAAAAATATTTAATTATTTATTTTGTTACTTCCGTTACGAACTTACCCCAAAATTAGCGCTGTTTCTAAACCAGCGGCTACTTTTCCACAATAGTTCGCCAGTTTCTAATAATTGTCAAGTGTAGCAAGTGGATAAAATCATACCATATCGTCCAGTCAAATTACACAAACAAATCATGAAATATTGAAAAAAAAAATAGGGAAAAGATTAGACTTGTTCTAATAGTTTCTTTACACCCTCCTATCTGCTGTGTACAAAGTCCCCGTAAGTTCCCTTTGTGCTTTCGCTACCATCTCGGACAATAGCTGCCGGTGTGAGAGTTCTTTGTGAACTTTCCGGAGAGACCTCGTACATATGATATTATACAATGTTGTCACCATTGCCTGAATGCTACATTTTCGAATTAAATGATTGCTGAATGTGCTGACTTTATTTTTCAACAGGAAACTCATATTATTATGTATTATTCCTATTGTCGCGACGAAGCGGGAGGTGTTTATCTTTCTTCTTACCAGGAACAACAATCAAATTATAGAAATTCCCGGAAATTTGACTGTTTTCTTGGAATAAGTTAGTTTTAAGAAGTATGTAGAGTACTTGAGGATATACGTAAGATTTTAAAAGCTTGATAGCTACCAAAATTTACATAAGAAGTTCCTATTCTTAGATTGCAGTATATTCTTTATTTGCTTATATAAGTTTTATAAATGTTGAGATTGTGACTATAAGTAAGATATGTGGGCTATAGAAAGAGTTTCAACCTTCGAATGAATGATTTTAGCAGTTCAGGATGTTTTAGGTCAAAGATTGTACCATGTTAATGACAGAATGAACAGGAATATAAGGTCCTTTTAGCTATAGCTTCGCTATCAAGGGATGTAAAATAATCTTATCGGAGAACACGGTTAGGTGTTAAAATTATTAGATTAATAATGATTGGAAGAGATACTGTTTAGTATGTACACAGGGATCAGAAGCAGTTACCCTTTTTGTTTTATTTTTTAATTTGAATCTATTTTAAGGACTTATGGCTCAGCCCGTATGGATAATGATGGGATGAATTAGTGGAATGAAGAAAGTAGGAAGAAACGGGAGCACCCCGAGAAAACCCACGCGCACGGTGTTTGTCCACCACAAAGTCCACATGAAAGAGTAAGGATCGATCCGACGATCCAGAGGTGAGCACTCTACCAAGTGAACCAGCATGGCTCCGTTACTTTTTAGTGTTTTATCACTTATGATTGATTTTGACATGGTTTGTTTTTGTTGGAACGGGTTTTGTTGCTTTTCTCGATCTGTGCAGGGGGAGTGGATGAAGAAATGGGCTGAAAAAGGTTTTAATATTCAGGTAATAAGCCTTTTTAACAAGGCACTTAAAAATAAAGTTGTCTTTTGTGTCAGTAGTACAAACAACTCTTAATACGCTGAGTTGAATACTAATTAGATATAAGTTTTTTATATAAACTTGGAACACATATCTTATTTCATGTTGATAAATATATTAAATGGTTTCTCAATTTCTATCATAAATTAATATATATATATATATATATATATATATATAAGGTATTTATTGGAAATGGTGACTATCATTTAATTAAATAATGTTTCATTGTAGATGTCCGATGGTGTTTTGGAAATAATATCGTTTTCGTAATTAGAATGACTATGCTCGTTAAGGGTAAATCATTCTAGAAGATTTTAGTCTGAGACTTTTAAGTTGGATGAGAAATTAGCTTTACTTAAAATTAGTAGCTAAGATATGATTTGTCAGAAGTATATTATTTTCTGTGTAGAAATACAGTGAGTCACAAAAGTCTATGCACACCTCCTAAAACTACAATAACGAGATGATAAAACTACATTTTTCTTTCGTATCATTTGGAAATGTACTATACAGAAAGGTAGAAACACATTTGACGAAAAGCTATGTACTTTCAGCAATGCATTGCAACGAAACTAGGAAATAGCACACAAGGTCACCTCACAAAAGTACGTACAGAACCATTCTGTTTAAGTTCACTGTGTGTATTATCGATGTTGAAAAGAACAGTGTTGAACTGCAGAAAACGGCAGGTGAGAGCAGGTGCTGTATTTGCCTGTGAAAGAGGTGGTTAAATATGTTTAGAAATAAACTGAAATAGACACCGAAATCTGTTCTTAAAATTATGAAATGAAGAAAAATCGCACACTGATATTGCATAAACTGAGCAAAAGGCATTCAACAGTACACTTGATCATAAAAAGAGTACTCTAATAATGGTAGTGTACTGAACAAACCTCAAGCTGGCTTTCCAAAGTTATTAAACGATCATGATGTCCGATGAATTGTGCGGAAAGTATACCATAATCTTCATAGAAGCGCTCCGAAACTAATTGAAGACATCGCGAACACTACTAAGAGACTGAACATCCAGAAACGGCAAGGAAACTTTTGAGATGACCCTAGTCATTTTGAGAAAAAAAGTCAAGAAGTAAACTTTTCATTTCTGAACAGAAAGGAAAAGGACGCTATATTTTCCGGCATTGTAAAAGATTTATTAGATTTTTGAAAATATGTTTTGTTTACGGATAAGAAGAAATCTAACTTGTTTGGTCCTGATGATAGAGGTAAGATGTGGAGGAACAGGAACGCGAGATAGGAACACGGTGAAGGTATCGTATCGATTTGTGGCGCAATGGCGACAGCTGGGCAGGTAATCTAGTTTTCATTGGTGATAGAATATGTGAAATATTGGACCATATTGCACAATAACCTGAGACCTTCAACAGAACGTTTAGGGCTGGGAAATCAATGGATCTTCCAGCATACGATCCGTATTATACAGCACATCTTGTCAGGGAATGGATTCTGTATAATGTACCAAAAAACAACATAACCTTCCCAGTCGCCCAACTTTAACTACATGGTATGAGTCATTGTGGGGAATCCGAAAATATCATGTCACAAGAATGAAACTAAGAAAAATGCACTAAGAGAAGCGTGGGCTGAACTACTTACATTCATAACAGAATCTCTTGTTCTCTCAATGTCTAGAAGATTGTAGGTTGAAGATTGAAGCACATGAAGGACCAATGAAGTATTAAATTTGCTCAACGGTATTTCAATGAAATTTGCTTACTGTACGTAGACTTTTGTCATATGGTAATACAGTACATTATTTGATCATGTATTTTATTCAGAATTGTATAACTTTTTATTCTCTTCAGGACTTAATTTCTGTTTATGTGCTGACTGAACTAGAGTACTCTCTACTCATCAATAGATTTACTTTTCTTTGATTTGTCGATATTTAACATCGTGTACGTAAATTTTGTGACTCACTGTATCTGGTGAAATCCCAATATTATTCTCAAACCCCTACGAATGTTATTTGACATGTTTCCCAGACAGTTTTGGTTAATTGCACTTTCTATACTCTCTTCCGTCGTCGAAACAATTTGCTTTGTCATCAACACTTAATTTTTGTATCTCACTATCACGTGTTGTGATTGAATTAATGTTGTAGCTGAGTTCGATTGACAACTTTTCTCAGATTTTGTGGTGGTACAAAGAAATTACTTATTTATTTTATTTAGGAACATTGCCTTCCTGCTTATTTTAACGTTCAATTCTCTCTTCTCCTTTTGTGCATCACTTTCGAGACATTTATGTCGGTTACTCATTTTAGCTGTGGCAAGAGGCACTTGAAAAAAGTTGTAGCAGACTGAAAGCTCATAGGAGTATCCACATAGGACCGTTTTACAAGACCTGTAGTATTGTTAGACTAAAGTATTTCAGTTCCATACTTACTTTGATAAAAATGCATGCATACATGACCGGTACCAAGGCGGAACGATATATATGTAAAGAAAAATAGTTACAATCTTCGGGGACTGAATCCTGATATCGAAAGAAAAAGTTGCTCCAAACATGGGTCGAATTCCGCTTCAATTTTAAGATGCAGGCTTTGCAACTTATTTATTTATTAACAAGAACCCACACAGCACTGCCGACCATTTTACTTTGGGTTATCAAACAAAAGTAAACAATCAATGTAAAATAAAATAAAAAATGAATAAATACATCGACATAAAAATAATAATATCAAGACATATACAAAGATCAAATCATTACCTCAACTTAAATCAGATATCGATACCAGACTTCAAATAAACCAGTTATGGGTATAACAGAATCTCGATAGTTTGAAACTTGGTTACACTGAGAAGACAACCTGCGAATTAGGGAACGCTGTACAATAGCAAGCCTGGGTGTTCGCAAAGAAAACAGGTCGTTGCTGCGAGTGGATCTTAAAGGAACTCGATGAAACAATTCGTGAAGAATATAACCAGATCTGATGTGTTCATTAAAAAAAAGTATAGGTCTATACATGTATTTGAAGTCATGCAGATATATGCATGCTAAAGAAGATTAAATATGCAGGAATTCTAACAGTTGTTCTTTGCTGAAATTGCGTTTGTATGGAACACTAAAACAAAAAATTGCCACGAACAAGCTCAAATCTCAGTTAACCTGTGGGAGACACTATAGCCCAAATAGAAAGATATTCAAGGTGCGGAGATATGTAATTTTTGTAAACTAAACTGAGTGCTGTAGAATCCTGCAAATCAACGAATCTATAAAGTAAACCTAGAAATGTTATTGCTTTTTTAGTAGGCATAGTAACATGAACTCTAAAGTCAACTTTAAGTCGATCAAAACACCGAGATCATATTAGAATAATATGAGAATTCTGGAGAATTCTCTTAGTGCTGTGTTGTAGGAATTGGATCTGGCAACAGTTGAACGTTTGCTATTTTTTTTTCAAATCGATGCGTTCTTGTTAAAATAAGAAGTTTTGTGTTTACATTGTGTTTACCTTCGTGTTAATTATTACTAATGAGATTTAGTCGTACATCAAAGCAAGAGGATTTTATGGATTCTATCTTGGTTTTTTACTTCTGTTGATAAAACGATTATTGCTACGAGTCAGTTAAGTATTATTTGTTCAGTTTGCATGCTGAAAACTGAACTGGCAATTTCAATATGTGCGTTTGTGTGTTTGGATGCTCAACACAGAATCATTTGCTCCCAATTATCTCTGTTATGTTTTTACAATTACTTCTACTTTATTAATTCAATAAATTATTAATTGTATCAAGGCTATTCTACAGTTTCATGCTACATCTACCAATTAACTTAAGTTGCTTAATTAATCGTATGATAGTCTTGAAGATTATCTGCTGTTTGTTTATCGGCCAGATGTTACTTTTTACAATATGACAACTCCAAAGCAAAATACTAATGTTGCAGCAGAATTGGCGCACTCAAAGGCTGTTTGGGAGCTTCAACACACAATAGTATTGACAATGTTTATATGTTATGTCAGAAATATTATGGAAGGGCATAAAGTCCAGGTGGCAAAAGATTTGCCACATTTGCATTGGATTTACCAGCTGTATGCATAAGTAGTTTCCGGTTTAACTAAGAGATGGCGCCAGCGAATAGTACGCAGTGTATTCATTTGATACATACGTCATTATTTTCGTCTGACATTAACTTACAAACACACACAAGTTGAGTCCGCCAAATACTAGCGTCTTTATGTTATAGTTCAGTGATCATGTCGAAGTTTGTGCCAGAAAAAGAACATTTGCGGCACGCATTGCTTTTCTTGTTTAATCAAAAGAAAAAAAGGCTGTTGAAAGTCATCGTGTGCTGGTAGAAACATATGGTGAACACACTCCATCGATTAGAACATATGAGACATGGTTTCGACAATTTAAAAGTGGCGATTTCAGTGTGAAAGACAGTGCGCGCTCTGGTAGACCACAAAAGTGCGAAACCGAGCAATTGCAGGTGTTATTGGAGGATGACTCAACTAAAACTCAACAGCAATTGGCAAAAGCATTAAATGTGTCACAAGAAACAATCAGCAGACTTTACGAGCAATGGGGAAGATCAATAAACTGGGTAAATGGGTCCCAAACGATTTGAATGAACGTCAAATGGAAAATAGCAAAGTCACTTGTGAAATGCTGATTCAACGCCACTAAAGAAAATCCTTTTTGTATCGAATTGTGACGGGTGACGAAAAATGGATTTATTTTGAAAACCCGAAGCGGAGAAAATCGTGGCTTTCACCTGGCGAAGCCGGTCCTTCAACACAAAGGCCAAATCGCTTCGGCAAGAAGACCATGCTTTGTGTCTGGTGGGACCAGAGCGGTATTATGTATTATGAACTCTTGAAGCCCGTCGAAACCGTTAATGCACAACGCTATCGCCAACAAATGATTAATTTATATCACGCATTGATCGAAAGACGACCGGAATGGGCCCGAAGACATGGCAAAGTGATTGTTTTACACGACAATGCGCCGTCTCACACAGCAAAACCAGTGAAAGACACCTTGAAATCGCTTGGATGGGACATCCTTCCGCACCCGCCGTACTCCCTAGACCTGGCGCCATCTGACTATCACCTCTTCGCATCAATGGGGCACGCGTTCGCAGAGCAGCACTTCAGCAATTTCGAAGACGTTGGAAAATGGCTCGACGAATGGTTTGCGCAAAAGACAAGCAGTTTTTCTGTCATGGTATGCATCAATTACCTGAAAGATGGGCGAAATGTGTAGAAGCCGATGGTCAATATTTTGAATAAAACAAAATTAATTTCCCTTGAAAATTACGTGTTTTCTTTACCACAAAAACCGGCAAAAACTTATACATACACCTGGTATATCCATACAATTTTGGTATAGAAGTGTATCACGAATACGTCAGTTATTATCTAATCTGTGTAATGTAAATTTGTCGAGAATGTATGTTTACTCCAGTGAGAACAAGTTGCATGGAGGGTGGACTAAAGTAAATGTTCAAAACGAGAGTTTAAATGTGTATTCTGTTGCACAGGATATTGATTCATTATATTTACTAACGAATAAAAATGATACAACTTCCAGGCTATTAGTCTAATTACTTTGTAATAAAAACTAATATCCCTTAGTAGTAGCGCGGAAACGTGATAACGAAATACGTTGATGCCTTGATTTGAAAAGCACAGAGAACCTCAAGGGAATGTAAACCTCGAAAAATGGTAACGTGCATTCAAAGACAGAAATTTAGTCTTACGCCAAAGATTTAGAAATTAGACGTTGGGTAAATGACAAACGTTATGCACACAAATTGACTAATCCGAATTTTGAGAAACAAAAAGCAAATTTACAAGGTCTTGTAAATGAAGGAAAACTATGTATCTGAAGCATTGAGTTTAATTACTTGCTATGATTGAAGAATTGCTTTGGTTAGATTGGGTTGCATTAAGTGTTATATTTTTAAACCGAAACTGCATATTTTTACACTCTGAGGTTTGATTTAAAAAAACACATGTCCAAAGTATGGTTATTTTCTAACTAAAACGTAACCTAATGCAATTTAACTAATTTTACGACGTTAGAAGCTATGTTTTCTGGCTGATGCTATGGTTATTAATTGGAACTTGTATTTGAAAGAGGTGATCAGTGGAATTTTCGATTCAGTGTTATGATTAATACATTAAAGTTACAGACGATAGAAGTTATTAAAGGTTATTACGGTGATACACTATTATATCTGAAGTGTGTTGCTAATATTGCATGCTAACATAAATGAATTGTCTGTTTTAGTGCCTTTGTTAATGATGAAAACTTGGTATTGGCATATAATTTTCTTCGCTATGTTCAGTTTCAAATAATTTTCTACTTTGGTGGTTTGCTTAAAGCTATGCAAGGGTGGAGGTTAATTTTTGGAAACTTCACTCATTCTTTGCTAGTAACTTACAAGGGAAGTTTCTGCAGTGGCACACCGATCTTCTCTTTTGAAGAAAGGTGGAGTGAATAGAATAATATGATAATTCTGGAGAATTTAGAGAATTCTCTTAGTACTGTGTTGTAGGAATGGGATCTGGCAACAGTTGAACTATCGCTGTTCTTTTTTAAATCGATGCGTTCTTGTTAAAAGAAGAAGTTTTGTGTTTATATCGTGTTTACCTTCGTGTTAAATATTACTAATTGGATTTAGTCGTGCATCAAAGCAAGAATATTTTATGGATTCTATCTTGGTTTTTACTTCTGTTGTTAAAATGATTATTGCTACGAGTCAGTTAAGTATTATTTGTTCAGTTTGCATGCTGAAAACTGAACTGGTAATTTCAATATGTGTGTTTGGATGCTCAACACTGACAAGTGAGAATCGTTTGATCCAAATTACAATTGTCAGAATATTTTTTACGTTTTTACAATTACTTCTACTTTATCAATTCAATAAATTATTAATTGTATCAAGGTTATTATACAGTTTCATGCTACATCTGCCAATTAGCTTAACTTGCTTAATTAATCGTATAATAGGCTTGAAGATTATCTGCTGTTTATTTATCGGCCAGATTGTACTTTTTACCATATGAGTACTTCAAAGCAGAATACTAATTTTACAGCACATATGGGATGATACGATGTTAAGATGGTACGAACTTTGAAGGGGACATTTCTTAAGACTAATTGTGAGGGCAGTACATTTATGAGTGTTAATTTTAAGCTGCCATTTATCGTATCACGAAGAGAAAGTTAAAACATCCGGCTGCAGTTGCGTTTCATCAATAAGACTTTTAATTTCACCAAGCCGTTTACAGTCATTGTATACACAAGAATGTTGCTTGAAGATTCAGTGTAGTGGTCCATAAAGAAGTCAGTGAAAAGAACAAAAGTAGCAGTCCGAGGACGGAAACCTGTGGTACTCCAGATGTAATAGCACACGGCTGAGAAGCAGCGCCAGGCAGAACAACACATTACTGGCGGTCAGCTAGGTAGTCTTTAATTAAGGATAAGAATTGACAGTGAATGTTAAAGCTATGAGACACTTTATGTAACAAATGAACATGACTAATCGATTGAAAGACCTTTGTGAGATCAAAGTATATGATATCAAGATGTGTATTATTGACAGGCAACTAATGACGTTTGACTGAAGATTAGGTAGATTGATTAGGCAGGAACTGCCAAGAAGAAGTCCATGTTGAGCAGGATGGATGTACGGTAAAGTGAATTTTAATAGCCTATCCTTAACAACCTTTTCAGGAGGACAGGCAAAAGGAATATGGGCCTGTAATAAGTGACGAAATTTTTGTTGTTTGACTTCGGAATGGGTACGATATGAGAGGGAAAGGAAGCATCTCAGAAGCACCTATTCAATAGTTAAAGGATAAGCTAAAGAAGTAGCTGTGTTCTTTAGAAAAACTGTAGGAATAGAATCATAACACTGGGTTACAAAAAAAAAAAAAATCCGTAGTATTTTACTTTGCTGAATTCAAACCTGAAATAAGAATTTCTCTACCAGGGATAGTTCTTTTTAGAAATACAGGCTATTCCAAAACATCAAAAGAAAGAACGGATGAAGGTTCTACAGTATTTCTGGGAAGAAAATATGTAATTCTGTAGTAATTTACAATGCTGAATTCAAATCTGATATAAGAATTTCGCTATCACAGTAAGTTTTTCAGTGAACACAGAGTGTTCTATAAATACATGACATATATTTACCTAGGTAAAAAGTAGTAGACAATACATTACAAACATGTAGTCACATTGTGTTATTCACCGTGTGAAATCTTTATCTAATGAAAACATTTGAATTGTTATTTTTTCTTTTCTAATGAGTGTCTCTCTTTTCTCTATGAATACACCAGCAGTAGTCTGCCAACATGGTGGGCATCCATTTCCCTTCGTACCGTTTTTCAATGCTTGATATGTCTTTGTGTAATCTTTCTGCGTGCTCATCTGATACATCGCTGCAACTGTTGGAAAAGAAATCCAGTTGGGAGTTCATGACATGTAACGCGTTAATGGTTGCGTGAGAAATTTTGGATGTGAAGAAATTTCCGGCGTGTATGCGATTGAAACTTTACCGATAAGTGCGTGTGCGAAGAAGATCAGCAGAGGAGTGTGTGATCCCTTTTGACGAAGTCAGTTTGTACCCAGCATCTCGGTTAAGGTGACATTTTGTTATCAGCCAGGTACAGTGCTCCAACCTCATACGTACCATGGAATGTGTACTACACGTCAAAGTTGAACTGACACTTCACAAGTGGATATTATTGCCTCACCTTGTGCAGAAAGATTGCACCGGACAGTTTTGCTCTGAAGTTAATGTGGCTTGAAGAATTTCGCATGATATTAGCTTGAAACTGTCAGTAAAATAACGTTTAACTGCCTAACAGTATATAAATTTATTATTTCTTAATTTTGTGTCCTCGTAACTTTTAAAAAAGAAAAGTAGCATTGTTTTGCTTAAGCAGTTGTAGAAAGAAACATTTGCTTGTTGTGGGAGAGGAAGGTGCAAATTGCCGGCCGCCAACAATGTGACTTGTTTTGTTACCTAGCAACGAAAGAAGAACATTTCAACCTCTTCTTCTGCTACTGAAACTGAACAAATTGTGACGTCATATTCTGGTAATAAGGCAGTAATTTTGACTTGACGTTAACCAGTGACGTGAACTAGGGCACCAACCACGCCCACTTCGCGAAAAGTACCGAAGCTTGCCGACTGAGTAGTCGTCTGCATGCCGAAGGATGACCACGGAACAAATTAATGCGGCACGGAAAAACAACATTTTTAAAGTTTATCTTTATTTGAAATGAAAAACACTTACCTTATTTATACCGAAGAATCCATGTGTTGAGGTGATAACGTAGGCTGCGTTGAATTCCCAGATGAGATACAGATAAGTGGGAGGAAGCGAGTTAAAAAAGTAGTGAAGTTCGATCATGCGAAATACTCCAAATATACACATCACATTTCAACTGAAGTTTTCTCTCTCTCTCTTTTTTTAACGAGTTTCCAGATCAATATAATTATACATAACATCATATTTTAAATAAAAGTTTTAAAACGCAAGTTCCAAAAGAAACACTCCATAAAATATAAATACATCACCTTTCGGCTTCAGTTTTAAAACGCAAGTTTCAAGCAAAACACACACACGCACCAAAAGAGCATTACATTGCAGATATAATTCATGCACTGGAGTTTGAAGCCCAGTACCTCGGAGCCATCACAGTCCGTGGATACAGTTTGGGTTCTTATTTTTACGGTAGGGCATCCTTAGAGGGTATACATGCCCGCTTTTCATCCAATTTGTGAGGCATCTTTTTATTTTAGAAACTCTTTACCACTGCTGGGGTTCTTAAGTTTGCGGAATTATTTTTTGTATGTTTAACACGTTGGTACTGGGTTCAGGACCCAACTATGCCATGTTCATAGGTTGGTTTGGTTAAGGGTGGTTTTTATGTTAGTTAAGACTGCTCGGTCGTTGTTCTTGAGAATTATTGTGTTATTAGTATGTATTTTAATCAGTATTGTGTTGTTTTTGTGTTTAAATATGTAGTTTGCACGTTGTTTGATCCGTTCAATTGCTATTAATGTTCTGGGTGGGTGTGTGAGTTTCTAAGGATGGAACCTACAGTTTTTTGCTAAGGCATATTCTAAACAAGTCTTTCAGTGGGTCTGGTGGGAATCGAACCCGTAACCTCCTGTATAAAGTGTGAGCGTGCTAACCTCTTGGCTATTCCGAGGTCTCACATTGTTTCTAGTCGGGTATGTAAAACGTGTTCGGGAAGTTTTTGGTTTGTTCCAGTTTAGGTCTATATCCAGCCTCCTTTTCAGGAACCAGACCGGGCTGGGATTGAACCTGTGGCCATGTATATAAGAGGAGAGTGCACTAACCACTATGCCCGCCCAAGACAGTCTTTAGGATGATTTCCTCTTACTCGTTCAAATAAGGCGTGTGTGATTGTGTTTTTCATTATATCTATATGACAAGTGAGTACACATGCCAGAAACAAATTATCTCATGAGCATGTAAGAGTATACATACCTGTGTGTTCATAAATGTTATATGATAACATTTGTTGTTTGTTTTCTTTACTTGCCTTGTTTATTTTTTTAAAAAATGTGTGAAATTGGTGGTCGGTTCTTTCTATTTTTCTTTTCAAAGATAGTTTTCTTATTAGCAAAAACCTTTGCTGTATGCGTGGTATATTTCATTTTTGGCCGTGGTCTAGTGGCCTACATATCAGAGGGAGAATATAGTGCTGGCCGTGCACTGGCAGGTTTGTAATGGCTATTGATTTTCGTCCTAGAAAACCTTGTGAGTTGGTTTAGCTCAATTGTCGTTTCCATCAATGTTGGTTTTGGAAAGGCTTCAGGTTTGGTACCTTTGTACAAAATCCCCTGAGCGGTGACACTTGTAATAATGTCTCTTAGTATTATCAGCAGCATAATATGAACCCCGTTTTATTACGTAAATTGTGAGCGTCTCCTTTTCAATTTCTTTCTTCCACTCCATGAAACATTGAAATGA